>CAUYQV010115057.1:0-42248 GCA_963574575.1 Galagoides demidoff
GGGGGGCGCCGGGGGTCCCCGCTACTGGGGAGGCGGCGGCAGGCTCCTGGTTTGTCCCCCGGTGTTGGTGGTTGCTATCCGCTGTGTTGCCAGGGCACTCTACCCCGGGGGATAGCTGGAGGAACGGTCTCAAAAAAAAAAAAAAAAAAAAAAGAATTTCAAATAACTATTACTCAGAAAAGCAGTAGGAAAAGAGGGCACACAGGGTCAGGCTTTAAAACAGACTAGCAATTAATTTAATTAATTTAATTTAAAAATAAAAGATAATAATAGTGAGGTTTTTTTATTTAAACCAGAAATTTATTTATTTGTATTAAATCATAACTGTGTACACTGATTAATTTATCAGGTTCAGTGTACTGATTTGATATATAATGGGAAATGCTTACATTAAACTGATTAACACATCCATCACCTCAGTTACTTACTTGTTGTGGTAAGACAATTAATTATACTCTTAACAGCTTTGAAATTTTACCAGTGAATTATGCACATTAGGTATGCTCCCCCCCCAAATACCCTCCCTCTTCCCGCCTCTCCCTTCCCCTCCCCTCTCTCTGTTCTTCCCTCTATTTTTTCAACTATAGTTATGTTTTATCATTCATACGAATGTGTAGGTGATTTATATTTTGATTTCATAGTAGTATTGAATATATTGGATACTTTTTTCCCATCTTGAGATACTTTACTAAGAAGAATATGTTCCAGCTCCATCTAGGTAAACATAAAAGATGTGAAGTCTCCATCTTTTTATGGCTGCATAGTACTCCATGGTATACATATACCGCAATTTGTTAATCCATTCATGGATTGATGGGCACTTGGGCTGTTTCCATGTCTTGGTAATTATGAATTGGGGTGCAATAAACATTCTGGTACAAATGTCTTTGTTGTAAAATAATTTTTGATTATCTGGGTATATACCTAGTAGAGGAATTGCAGGATCGAATGGTAGGTCTACTTTTAGTTCCTTGAGTGTCCTCCAAAATACTTTCCAAAGAGGTTGCGTTAGCTTGCATCCCACCAGCAGTGTAGAAGTTCCTTCCTGTCCTCCTCACGGCATTCCCATCACACCACACATTTTGTAGCTGGCCCACAGTTCTTGGGTATCTTGTTCCATTTTTTCTTTTAGTCTTTTCTCTCTTGTGTTTCACTTTTAGAAGTTTCTCTTGCTATTTCTTCAAGTTCACCAACTTTTCTTTAGCCATATCCAGTCTGTTGACCAATGGCCTTCTTCATTTCCATCCTATTTTTCAGGCCTAGCATTTTATTTTGATCCTTTTTACAACTTCCATCTTTTCCTTTAATTATCTGTCTGTTTTAAAGAGTGTCTGCTTCTTCTCTTAGAATCCTTAGCATATTAATCATAGCTGTTCTAAGTTCTCAGTTAGATAATTCCAACCTCCCAACATCTCTGCAATATCTGAGTTTGTTTTGATGCTTACTCTATTTTTCCAAACTGCATTTTCATCTTTATGCTTCTTTGTTTTAAAACCAAACATGATATGCTAGGTTGAAAAAGAGAAACAAACAAAAAAAACAACAAGAAAAGACCAACAGCAAAGTAAATCGATTTTCAGTTTAAGGTTTTATGTTACTGGCTAGGAGTTAAGCTGTGCTTGTTACCTGTTGTAACTATACATGTCAGATGCTAAAATTTCTTTGGATATCTTTGTTTTTGTTTCTCCTGTTGTCTTGTGGTTTTCCAGACACTTCTTTTCAAGTACTAGCTGAGATACACTGCTCCTTTTACTTGCATTTCCCTGGTATAACTATGCAGGATGCCCACTGAAGTGGTGGTAAGGTGACAGACAGAATGTTCTAGACTGCACTGAGTCTAGGTCTCAGTATTTCCCTGAGCTTGTGCCTCTGGGCTGTGGGTCTCATTTTTGTTTTGTTTTTACTTTTCAGGGGAGACAGGAAGGGTAGCGGAGGCTGGAAATGGGTATTTCCCTTTCTCTGAACTCTCAGGCTCCAGTAAAATAATTTCTATTGAGAGCAGGTCTTGGTAGGAGAACAGAATGCAGGTGGCATGTTTCAAAATGGCTGCCCCGGCTCTTCCCCTGCTGGAAGCCTGAGGGGATTTTTCTCTGATCTTTCCTGTGGGACCCTAGTGGGGCTCCTGGAGGTAAAAATTACTAAGTGTGGAGTCCCCTAAATCTGGATCCCTCGGGAGTCGGAGCCTTGGACTTGTGCACACTAAGCCTCCAGCAATTCATCAGTTACACTTGAAGTTTTCCTATCCCGATGCTGGCGGGTTCCTACAGAGCTTTTTTTGCTCCTGGGCTTCTGATCCTCTTAAGTCGTGGTTCTCCAGATCTGCCTGTCTATCTCTTCACGGTGGGAGGCCATAGTTTGTCCCGTTGCCTCTCTGAGGCAGTTTCAGCTTGCTTAGCTGCTTCTCTGTGTGTGTGGTGGGAGTGGTGCCTTCCAGGCCCCTCGGATGCTGGACTGGAACCTGGAAGCTGTGTGTAGCTATCACAAAGCAAGATCCGTGCATGTTGCCCCTCAAACAGAAAAATAATCATATAGGCCTTTGGTGGTGCAAAAGTGGGAAATAGAATAAACATTAACTTGTAGCTACCACTATTTATTTTTATCAGCATACTTTCTAAAAGAAAAAAAATAAGAAAACCATCTAAGTGAAGGAGAGGGAGGCGGTAGTGAGAAGAGAGGATTGGGTATAAAATCAATTCTGCCTACTATTCATGAAGAAAGAATAATCAGCAAATTCATTACCAGTCCTTATGTTTATATAGGGAAGTCTTATTTATGAGGCATCAGCAGTGTCACACATGAATGAATTTGTCATATAACTAAGCTATCATCCTTTAAATTGAACTTAAAACATTACAATCCTTTTTGATAGAGTTCTTTTTCTAAAATATATTATTGTTCTGTCTTATTGAGCAAAGCATAGAGAATATCATTTATCTTATTTTGTTACTCAGGTCATTATGGTAAACATCAGTCACAGAGCGACTCCGTTATAATGCAGAGCGGCTCTCAAGGGCTGCAGAGGTGACTGGGATCATTTGTACCTAAACACACTACCTGCCCGGCTTCCTAAATGCCTATCTGCTGTTTTCACAGTCATTCTGAAAGCTCACCTGCTCCACCTAAAATAAAATTAAATGTATTTTATTTATGTACATGCCTGTTCACGTATCTCCTAAAATCATCTCATGCGTCATTTCATGAGACACATAACAGCAATTAGAATAAAATAAAACAAAGCAGTGCACCACAAGATAGGAAGAAGTGAGTCTAAACAATTGCTTCTTTAATTAGTAGTCATACTTTATGCACAAAAGTAACGTTCTGGCCTATAGGCTAAAAAGTAAATACACGTATAATATATCGTTTGTGCTATGGAGTACGATGGAGAAAATAAATGAAGCCCAGGAGTCTAAAGGGTGGGTAGAGGTAGGAGTGGTCAGAAAAAGCCTCCTTGTTAAGAGAATATTTTAAGTAGAGACTTAAAGGAAGTGAAGAAGGCAACCACTTGGATGTGTGGAGGAGAGGAACTGCTTGTGCTAAGGCCCGGCGTCAGAAATATTCTGGGAGCAGGAAAAATAGGAGACAGATATGGCTGGAATAGAATAGGAAATGGAGAGGAAGCAGGGGATGAGAGCTGAGAGGCTCTGGGAAGCTGGATCACTGGCTTAGTCAGCCAGTCCCACAGCAGTGCTGCCTAGAACTCAGGGACGTGCAAACTAGCATTTTTCCCTTAGTTTTGGATTTGTGGATTGGCTGCTTTGGCTATATTTTGCAAATTGGGCTCAGGCCTCTTCCACCCATGTTCATTCTGGAGCCCAGGCTTAAGAGCCAGAAGCGATTCACCCAAACCTCTTCTCCTGGTAGATAGAACTCCAGGGTGCAAAGTGGCAGCCGAACCCCCCATGCAGGTGGCAGCCTCAAGGCTGTTTGTGTGCTATCTACAAACATCGTGCATGCCCAAGCAAGGCACAGGGCCATGCCCCAAACAGAGAGAGGGGGAGTGCACCCAAAGCAAAGAGTGAAGAACTGTGACCTTGAAACAATCTCCCACACCCAGAGGAGAGGCAGGGATGGGGGTCTTTGACTTTTACTCTTGATGTGAAAGTCTTTAACTGATACTCTTTTTGGAAAGGGAAGTGATTAAGAAATATCCAGGCAAGGAGTGACTTGTTCTGAATTTTATTTTCAAGAGGTAATTCTAGGAATGTGAGGGAAATTGGATCTGAGGGTAAGGTTGGAAGCAACAAGGCCAATAAGGAGGGTGTTGCCATATTCCAGCTGAGAGAGGACAGAGGCTTTGACCATGGTATACAGTGGGGATGGTGTGAAACTGTCACTTTAGGATCTGTTGTTCAAGTAGAACCATGGGGACTGGATGTCGGGTATGAAAGAAAAGGGTCAAAGAAAGACTCCAGGGCCTGGGGTTAAAGGATGTGGAATTACGAATAGGGAAAGACAGATGAAGATTGGATTTGAGGGCTGGGGTTGGGGCATCTGGAGTTCTGTTTGCTCATGAAAGGTTTGAGATGCCTGTTAGGCTTTCGAGGGAGATGCCAAGTAGGCAGTGGGTGTATGTGAATCTCGTCCTCAGGAAAGATGTGCCATCTGGAGATAAGGTTCAATGAAACTTTATAGTAGGATGTGTGTTTGTTTTGGATGTTGAAAAATCATATTTTACTTAGAGCCAGAGATAATTTTTTATGCAATCTCTTGTGCCTAGGAGTCTCTAAAGCATCTTGTTCTCTCTTGGTTTTTCCCTCCAAAATGGAACATGCCCAAGTACCTCCTAGCCCATCATCTTCTCTTTATCTGTCTGTCTTTCATTCTTAATTGACACTTTTGAGGACTAGTCTACTTCCTCATTTCCATTGACTCCTTAATCTATTGGGATCTATATTCTGACTGTTGCCATTATGAAAACTGCCCTGATGAAAGTTCCCAACTCTGCAACCCCCCAAGTGCACTCAACCCTGCTGATTTCACTGCTGTGTTTGAGTTTTTCCACCACTTCCAACTTGGGAATCTCTCTCCACTGTGGCTTCTGCCCCATGGTGGTTTCTGCCATATTGCTGTCCTTGCCCGGTTTTCTTCCTTCTGCTCCAAGCTGTTCAGTTTTGTCTCCTTGTACACACTTTCCCTCCTAGGCTAACCTCTTGTATACTGGCTCTGTCCTTGACCTGAAGTTCTGAACCCTCTTTATGGGAAGTCTCATCCCCCTCACTGACCTTAACCCTCCCTTGAATGTAATGAAAGTATTTCCGCAACATGGAACATGTTGGGACATGCCTAGCCAGTGTCCAACAGGCACCTCAATGTTAACACAGCCGAACTGAAACATCTGCAGGTAACTGGAGAGTTAGAGACCATCTCTCTTCCTCTAAGTTGTAGCAACTGGGAATTTTTATAATTGGCCACTCACCAGTCCCTACTCCAACCTCCCTTAGCCTCTGAATTGACTTGTGATGCTCCACAGTGGCATGTCCTGGGAGCCACCCTTTCCTTTGTTTTTATTTACTGATACTGTAAGACAGTTATCCAGTTATTCTACGAAGCCTCTGTCAAGTTCATTGCCAGGATACAACACTCTTCCTCAGAACTCTGCAGAATCCTATTCTCATGTCTCATCATGTTACGTTGACACTATGTGTACACAGTTTTTCCTCTCTAAATGAAACCTCTCCAGGGAAGGATGCTTTATTTGTCAATGCACCCCCATTGTCTAGATCAGTGCCCAACACTTAGTAGGATCTCAATAAATGTATTGAAATTAACAGAAATGACATTTGGAAAAATGAATCCAACCAAAGCTAAGCCAGGCCCACATGCAGCCATAGACACATGGTCTTCCAAGCCTGATAGTTTCACCTCTGGGATTCATAATAATTTTGATCCATTTGAAAGCCTTTCTTCGTGGCCACTGTACAAAGATAATGAGAGTGTGCTTGTGGCTGCAGGCAAGTAGCCTGGATGATTTACATGAGTTCTGACAACTCTTCAGAAAGCGAAAGTAGCCCCATCACCCCCAGGCAGATGATGAGTGTGTCTCGTGTTATTTTCAGGCAATGTACGGTTTTATTTTTGTCGTGCACCAAATGGACTTGGTGTCAGGCAGTCAAATGTCTGGCAATCTGCCTGGCCCAAGAGACAACGTGAGTGGTGAACAGAACATTATTGCGTGATAATGATTTCAGCTATTGAAGATAAATTCCAATGCAAAGTAGAAAGGTTTATTTCCAGAGGAGGAGATATTGATCCTGGGGCCACTGTAAATAAAATGAAAAGTTGCAGGTGTAGAGAGGCATCCAGTCCTGTCACCAGCACTGAGATCTGACTAGCAGAAGGCGAGGCCTCCTGAAGGCAGAGGGTGGCTCACCTGTATAGAAGTTTCATGAACCTTCCATGCTATTATTTTCTTATAGAAATGTGTTGTGTGGATCAGAGGTAGTGTGAAAGCACAGATTCTACTCTAGAACAATTACCATTATGCTTCCTGAGTGTGAAATGGAACAAGACTTCTTCAGATCTACCACCGTGGGCCATGGTACCTTCCCTAGGATCTCAATTGCTTTGTTGAGGGAAAAACATTATTTCTAAGTCATAGGTAGATTGGGAGCCTGGATTATTGGACTTGTCTTACAGACTTCATGGTTCATTAAAACAGGAGTCTCTTATTCTTTAGATACAGTTCGAGATTGAGGAGGTGATTACTCTTCATTAGATTTCGAACTAGTCATTATGGCCTGTCTAGTTCATAGAATATTGAGTCTGGGAAGGACTTTAGAAATTATCTCAGCTAATCATTTTTATTTTCTCAGCAAGAAAACAATGACCCTGAGATAAATAACATATACAAAGTCCCATAGTTAACTCAGACATTTTTTTGAGGCATTATTAAATTATGTGACTCTTTTTTAAAAAAGTTTTTTCCGACCCTGCTTAGCTTCCGAGATCAGACGAGATCGGGCACGTTCACGGTGGTATGGCTGTAGACCAATATGTGATTCTTTTTAACCTTACTGGAATTCTGGTGGCTGGGAATGGAGGGTAATTGGTAGGAACACGATTACGGTGCATTTTACAAGGGTACATGTTAAATTTACTAAGTGTAAAGTATGACTGTCTTAACACAGTAACTAAGAAAATGCGATGAAAACTATGTGAACCAGTTTGATGAAAATATTTCAAATAGTATATAAAACCAGCACATTCTACCCCATAATGGCGTTAATGTACTCAGCTATGATTTAATAAATAAATAAAATAAAAACATTTTCTTTGGGTTCTCACCAATTTATTCCAGAAAAAGACTATCTTCAGTGAGACTTTGCAAATGTTTGACAGTTTGAGGAGCACCAACTCTCTCTTGTGTCATAGGCTAGCACGCCCATTCCTGCAGCCTTTGCATGGATAAATGCAGATTATCTGATGCTTGCATCTTTCTCCTCCTGTTCCATGATTAACTTACCAAATTTTGCTTTGCCCAGGGCTCAGGAGGGTTCCAGACATCCATGTGACAAGGGTCAGGACCTGTACCAAGTGTGACTTTGCATCTCACAACAGGAAGGGCTTACAGGGTGCTGGAGTTCTGTGGCTGGAAGGTTCACTGGTCAGAAGCTTGCTCAAGTGGGGCACTGGGCCATGGTCAGTGGGTTTGTATTCAGCCCAGGTGAGAACTCGGGCCACTTTGGTTAATCCTCAGCAGTAGCTATACAGTAACTCTGTTCTGGTGCTCTTCCCTTGATGCCTAGTTTTGCCATCAGAGTAGTGAGGCTGGGGGCAAAGAAGATGGTGGGAGGGACAAATCTCTCCCTCTCTCTGTTTCTGTCTCTTTCTTTTTTTTTTTTTTTTTTGCTCCTCATGGTAATGACTCCACTGCTTCCCAATGGGTTATACCCCAATATAATTGCACCCTGTTGAAGGCTTGTTGAGTCGATTGTAATTTTCTCTATCTTGACCTTGTTGCGGAGTCCCCGTGTTGATAAAATAAAACAAAACAAACAACAACAAAAAACTGACTACTCTGTACAGATTGTCTACATATACACTCAACTTAGAAGCACTCAAACTCTAAGATGTTGCCATTATTAGCATATTTCTGACTTTGTAGCATCGTGACCATAGGCAATTTTAAACCTTTTTATGTTCATCTTTCTGACATTTTTCTTGCCATAGTTTCTATTTTTCATTAATGAGAAAATAATCTGGTTTTTTCCTGATGCTGTTTGTTGTTGGATAACTGAGAGGACGGGGGACTGAAAGGAATTTGAAATGTCTCTCTCCAACAGATCTTAAGTGATCTTGATACTCAGGTTCCATTAGAGCTTCTTTCTGACGCCTAAGAAGCTATATTTACGATCCTACCACACCAAAGTAAGCTCTCTTTTTTCCCTCTGCTTCTAAAGCTCTCATTGTCTGTACCAGTCATTTGACAGTTAATTATATACTGCCTTGTGGCATTATAATTTAACTTTTTATGTATTTATATCATCTGTGTAAGTGGACTCCAATCCTGGAGGGAGAGAATTGAGTGTTAGGCTTCTCTGTTCCCTCTCTAACACCTAACAGAATGCTATATTCATAGTTGGCTGTCAAACAATATTTGCTGAATGATCTACCACACAGAATTTCTTAATGCCTCTGCATAATGGTCCCAGAGAGAATGTTTCATAAAAAGAGACAATATTCTTCCCAGTATTAAAATATTCGGTGAAATGCCACAATAGTGATGTTTCAAAAGTCTGCAGATTAAATGTTTCAGGGAGTGGAAATGGGCTATTGGTGTGTGTTTGTGTGTGTGTGTGTACGCTTGTACATATGTACAACATTTCTGTGTGCATGAGGTCTACATCCCTTCCAACTAGAATTTTGGGAACCTTTGTCAGTCCCTCTGATTAAGGATGGAGGACACTGGCTGGGTAATGGATGTCTTGCTCTGGCTGGCAAGGCAGTAATGCTTCAACTGGAAAATCATTACATCCCAGATTTCAGCCTGTCTCCCTGCCACCTCTCATCAGCGGCAAATCTGCTTTAACAGCCAAGAATTCCCTTATCTCTCCGTGACTGTGGACCGTGTGCTGCCGCTCTCTGTAGATGGGAGATAGAGCTGCATCATTACCCGGGGGTGACAAGGATATAATTTACAGGCTCAATCAGTTTTAGTTACCATGTAATTACAGAGTTATTACATGGTCATTTGTTCCTCATGGACACCAGCGATCTCTTACCCGTTCTGCTGTGGCCTGTTTCTTCTCTGACGCTGCTAAGGATGTTTCCTTTCTTCTGCATGGAGTGTTAAGTGGCGTGCCAGGGAGGAAGGACAGAAACGATTTGGGAGAAGACGCTGATTATGCCACAATGCTATTTGTTCTCCGCAATTGGCCTGGTGATAATAACAGCACCCCACGGCTTTCCGCCCCTAGGCTGCAAGTTCACATTTTCTCCACCAGAGAGGATGGAGACTATATTGTACTTGGCAGCATGGGGGAAATTGGGTGTGAGGAATATCCTGACCCATCCCCCTCGGTGATGCCATGACACAATATCAACTCCAGGATTCTGTCACTGCCTCTCGTAACTTGAAGCTCATGCTAACGCAGCTCCCCATGGAAGAAGAAAAATCCTTTTCATAATGAAAAAGGAGAGGGAAGCGTTTAAGTGTGTAATTCGGTATCACGGAGAAATTACGAGAGGGTTCCAGAGCCTGCCCAGTGTCGCCAAGTGCCCAGTATATCTGGAGCTCAAATGACAGAGCTTGGCTCCTTTCCCTGCGACACGGTGAAATGAATTCCTGTCATCAGGAGGCTCAACCGCTGTAATAGCAACTGTGCTAGAAACTGTGTGGAGAACCGACTATTACCTCATGTTTGCTTGGATGACCCAGGACAAGCCCCTTAATTCTTTGTTTTTGTTAATTGGGAGTTGATGTGTTTGATACTGTTTCAGATTCTGAGCATGTCCAGTCAATGGGAGCTTGTGATCTTTGGGAAAGGTGGCACTTCTGTTGCCGGGAGAAAGCGGGACAGCCCTGCAGGGATGCCAGTGGCGTGCCGGAGCTGGTGCGGGACTGCAAGTCAGGAGACCTGCTCCTGCTCCCGGTTTTGTCCCTGAGCTCCGTGGTTCAGAGTCTGCTTCTCCCCTTTGTTTCTGTTTCACTTTGGTTGCTTTCTCGGGGTGCTGTAGTGTAGCTGTCTGTCCCCTCTGAACCTTATAGCGAAATGCAATCCTTTTGTTAGAGGTGGGACCTTATCTGGGTGTTTGGGTTCTGGGGCTGGAACAGAGTAGTGCCCTCTGGGGGATGCATGAGTTCTCACTCTGTTATCTCCCATGGGAGCTGGTTTGTAGAAAGAGCCTGGGAACCCCCCCCCCCGCCCCCGGCTACTTCTCTTTCCATGCGATCTGCACACACAGAGTCCCCTTCACCTTCTGCCAGGAGTGAAGCAGCCTGAGGTCTTCCCCAGATGCCAACGCCAGTGCCGTGCTTCTTGTACAGCCCACAGAACTGTGAGCCATGTAAATCTCTTTTCTTTATAAATTACCCAGCCCTGGGTATTCTTTTATAGCAACACAAAGAGACTGAGACTCGGGACAATCGTTAGACGCACCAGACAAGGTCTGAGTTCCTTTCTCGCTAACAGTCTGTGACTCCATGACCTAAGTCCACCTGCAGAGGACAGCTGGAGAGCAGCGTGGCATCTTCAAGGCAGAGAAATGCAAGGTCATGGGGTGATGATACTCAATGTCGTTATACACGTCTTTTCTCGAGGGAGCCAGAAAGGTGCTGGCAAGCTCATCACATCTCCGGTGATGGAATGCTGTGAACCGCTGACACGCTCTCCCACCTCACCCCATCAAAACACTTTGCTGACTTAATTAAAATACCTTTTTTCCCCTTTCAAATGCCTTAAAAATGGCACTAATTATAATGTAACTGCTATGTAACTAATATGTGCAGGTAATATTGTGATTATATATAGACAGCCATATGCTACTATGCAGCCAGTCTCTGTGCTGTGAAACCGCTGAAGCAGATAACTCCATGTCCGTGCACAAAGTAATTGCACCAAACTAATTTGTGTTTGCAAACAGATCCCAAATTAACTATGTAAATAGGCAGATCTGGAAACAAAATATTATGCCGTGCATGTGTGCACACGCACACACGGGGCGGAGGGGTGGTGTTCTCCCTGCACGGATGATGCTGGAGAACTGGGGCTTGGTCATGTCATGGTAGGTATTGTCTTCTGAGCCTCCTGGTCACTCTGAATTCCTCTCCTGCATGAGTCCTTCTGCGCCATTGTGTCAGAGCATAGGTGAGTGCAGGCAATCTAAATTTGTTTCCTCACTCTGCCTTTCTTGACCTGGCTTGCTACTCTCCTGCATTCCTTGACCAAGGTGGCAGACTCTGGCCATGTGTGGGATGTGGCCTTCAAAGCTTCTCCTAGTGAAGAAGGTAGTGCATAGAACTAGGGGGATTCTGGTCCTCTGACCTGGCAAGTGTTAGTACCCTGAGGACTGTGTGGTCTTTTGAGTCCAGCAAGGGTATTTGATATAGGCTCACTTTGAACCTTTAACAAGCCTCAGTTTCCTCAACTATGAAGTAGGGCAGTGATATTGGACTTGCCTTATGGGGCTGTTTAGAGGAACAAGGGAGTGAGTGTTTGTGCTTTAGCTTAGATTGAGCTCAGTGGCCATCAGAGCTCACTGCTGCTACTGCTGTGCTTAATGGTGCCACTGTCCCTGGCTGTGCCAGTGCACCTGCCACATGTCCTGTCATCAGAATGACGACTGCCTTCAGGCAGGTGATGGGTGAGGGAGGTCTGCCTCAGAGAAGACAGCCCAGGCGGCCCCACAGTCGCACCTGGCTGCCCTCTCCTATCTGTGGTGTCCCTCTACTCTACACCTCCCTCCCCTTCAGCGGAGAGTCCAGGGCCCCACCCCTGCTGCCCTGCACCTGGACAGACCTCCCGCTCTTGTTCTCTTTTCTGCCATCCTTGTTGAGTTTCAGACCTCCTCTCTAGTCTTCTTCAGGTCTGAGCAGCTATTTTGAGCGTGGTGTTGGTAGAGTACAGCAGCCATGCTCGTCTCCGGGGGGCATTTGCTCCAGTGAATCCATCTGCCCAGAACACTGCCCGGGGAAATCCACCCACCCACATCTGTTGCTCAAACCTCGCCTTCCCAGCAGAGCTTCCCTCCAGCCAGCTGGACAGCAGCCTGGCCCCCACTCCCATGTGCACGCTCCATCCTTCTTACCCTTCCCCGCTTCTGTTTCATCGTCGCCGTCATCGCCTTCTACTCTGCTGTTCGGTTCATCTCCGCCTTGTTTGCGGCCTGTTTCTCCCCACCAGCTCGTGAGCTGCTTGGAAGCTGGGTGGTTTGTTCACTGAAGGTTGTCAGAGACCTCAGTCTGTGTACATCCCTGGGACGGCCCTTTGGAAATTGTCACCACAGAGCCGTGTCTAAGTCCCTCTGCTTGTCCTCTGAGAAGCCAGATGGACTGGGGCGAGAAGGACCAGGATACAGAGCCGAGGAACCTTAGCAGAGGCTGTCAGAGGAAAAATATCAGAGGGGCCAGATGGAGCTGGGAGCCTGTGGCAGTGAGTCTCCAAGGAGCCCTGGCCTGAGCTAGCGAAGACAAACCTCAAAGGCAACAACCTGGGAATGAGACTTCAGCAAGGGTGGGAATCGAATCGCCCGTGCGTGTGCTGCCTATGTGACCCCAGGAATCACTTCATCTGTCTGTGTCTCAGTTTTCTTATCTGTAAATCATAATGAAATTTATCCCATTCACACCATGGGGTTATTGTGAGCATCAATTAGGAAAACTACCTAAAAGTAACTTCCAACATCACTATTTATTTGTTATTTATTTTCGTTTTGAGACAGAGTCTCACTCTGTTACCGTCTAGAGTTTCGGGCCTCAGCTAAGCTCACAGTAACCTCAAACTCCTGGGTTCCGAGTGATCCTCCTGTCCTCCTGACTCAGCCTCCCAAGTACCTAGGACTACAGGTATGCACTACAATGCTTGGCTAACTTTTCTATTTTTAGTAGAGATAGGGTCTTGCTCTTGCTCAGGCTGGTCTCCAACTCAAGCTCAAGGGATCCTCCTCCCTAGGCCTCCTAGAAAGCTAAGATTACAAGTGTGATCTGTCACAACTGCATAAATGATCACGTGGGACATGGACCTACTGTGCCCAGCCTCCATCACTACTTAAATATTAGTGACTTATTACTGTTTCTGTCTGTATCTCTCAGTTTGCCAGTCTTCAAAATTGGTCATAGCAGGAATGTTCTTTGATTAGAAAGGAGATCGAGTGGGAAGTATTTCTGAGGGATTGTAAGTCGCCAATATTATTGATGGATTGCTTTTATGAGCCAGCCAATATAGACAGCATTACGTGAGATGGATTGGCTTGAAGGGACAGAGATGGACTAGCTTAGTCCCAAAGACTCAACTCTCAGGAGTGTGATGGCTCATGCCTGTAATCCTAGCACTCTAGGAGGCCAAGCCAGAAGTAGTGGATTGCTTGAGTTTAGGAGTTTGAGACCAGTCTGAGCAAGAATGAGATCCATCTCTACTAAAAAATAGAAAAACCACCTGGGAATAATGGCAGGTGCCTATAATCCCAGCTACTTGGGAGGCTATCTTGGTAGGAGGATATCTTGAGCCCAAGAGTTTGAGGTTGCTGTGAGCTATGATGATGCCATAACATTCTACCCAGGTTGATAGAGGGAGACTTTGTCACCAAACAAACAAACCAGGAGTCATCAGTCATCAGACTGGGATCTGCAGGCAGCAAAAAATGGGTCAGGTTTGGTGACACTTTTTAGTAGAAGAGCCTTCACTTTCCTCAGCTCACCTGGAAGCATTTTTTATTTCATTAACCTGAGATTAGGAATAACCTCATGACACGAAATGTTTGGGATATTGATCTGAAAAAAATAATTGATCGCAGGTCCTACTCTTTCTCCCAGGTCTCCTGTTTTCCACCTTCTAATACTGACAAGCCTTGCTCCCTCTTGACCCCCAGACTGTAGGAAACATAGCAGGGACTCAGGGGCAGGCCGTTATAAAACTTCCAGCCACTAAAATTAGAGAACAAAGTCTCCTGGGCGCACCTCTTTTCTAACCTTTTTGGAAATCATTTCTTCTGCCAGTAGGTGACCCAATTAACCTGTTCAAGTCTTGATAGAGGGAACAATTTTTTTTTTCTTGTGCATGTGCTTTGATTTCAAATTTGGATTCAGATAGCAACTCACCACTTGCTAGAACATGGCAATGAACCCATCACGGGAACACTTGATTTCCTTATTGTTACAGAACGAAGGTTACTAGCTAACGCCATGGTGTTACAAAAATTGAATTACTTAATATATGTGCCGGTACCTAAGATAATTGTTGGCATATAATGGGCATACCCTTCTGTCATCCATATTCACCACTGAAAAAATAAAATCATTTCAGTTACATTTACCTGGATTGGAGATTTTCTTTGTGGGAAACGTCATCCTGCACGTCTGTGTGTGTCTGTGTGAGAGAGAGATAGAGATTGTTTTGGTGATGTTTCTTCTGTTGATTTTCTTGCTTTTTAAATTTGTAAGCAAAGGGATAGGAGAAAACTACAGGAGGAATGTCGTGTATCTGAAGCTGAGAATGTGGAAATGAAAGATGCTCGCGAGACTCAGTCTAAAGTACCGAGAGCGAAGGACTTTTGTCGGATTCCCTCACTGTATTCAGAATAACCTTAAGCGTATTTAGACAGTCGTACATTTTATTTTTGTCTCTAGGCATTAATGTGCTGACTTGGAGGATTATTAAACTATAATTCCCCAGGATATGTTTCTGTCGCGCCGGGTCTGAACGTGCAATCATTAGCAAACCCGAGATTTAGGAATCTTGCTTCTCCATGGTGGATGGGAGCAGAACAAGGCACAGGGCTGATGCCAGGGTCTGAGCCAGACCCCCACCACTGCTCCTGAACGGCTGGACAATCCTGCCTGCTAGTGACACTTGCACCCAGAAGACAAGAGGCTCTATTGTGGCTCTCACATTTATTATCAGTATGACTTTTGGGAAGTTACCGATCCACTCTGAGGTTCAGTTTTTTTCATCCTTAAAATGAGTGGGGGGATACCTGTTGTGTCGTAAAGATCAAGGAAGTTACATGTGCTACCGTATTTTTGAGCTATGAATACTATGTATTGTACTGTTATTTGTCTTTAGTTTCCCTGGGTTATTAGTTGGGTTTCCATCCCAGAGAATGAGTACCAGGATCCAGAAAGGTGTTCTGCTATGATGTTAGATGCCCAGTGACATTCTGTGCTTTCTTGTTCAGTAGGAGAGAGTCATGATGCCTGCTTTAGAAGATGAATGGCCCTGTTTAAGGCCGTGTGTAAGGTGGAAGAACAAGGACGGTCACAGTGACTCACACCTGTAATCCCAGCCCTTGGGACGCTGAGGCGGCTGAGCTCACAGGTTTGAGACCAGCCTGAGCCAGAGCAAGACCTCATCTCTAAAAATAGCTGAGTGTTGTAACAGGCACCTGTAGTCCCAGCTACTTGGGAGGCTGAAGCAAGAGAAGCCTTTTAGCTCAGGAGTTTGAGGTTGCTGTGAGTTGTGACACCGCGGCATTCTACCAAGAGTGATAAAGTGAGACTCTTGTCTCAAAAAAAAAAAAAAAAAAGGTACAAGTGCCCGAGGCAGGCTTATGCTTCCTGCTGGTCAATCCTCTCTCTGTGTGGGCTCCAGATGTGTTGCTGAAGAGGGGCAATTTTACCAAAAAAAAAAAAAAAAGCTGATGTGCGCACCAACCTTTTCAGTGTCCCAGGTGCCAGCATTTTCTAATAGCATCAGCCTTTTCAATGAAAGCTTTTAATGTTGTGGCAAAATTTCCTGGATACCTTCAGAGAAAAGGCTGTCCCAGCTCACTGCTGGGCACTTCCAGTGTCCCCACCCAAAAGAGGGAAACGAGTTTCTCTTCTTAAACAAAGAATTTGGGGGTTTGGAATGAGGAACACAAAACTGGGTGTGAGATGGGTCCTGCTTTCAGAGGCTAACAGCCATCATGGTAGGAAATACCTGTTCCTGGTATTATACCCAGTACTACTGGTTACATTGCCTGCAGGATAAGGCAGGATAGAGTAGATGAGCGGGACAAAGTGAGGGTTCCTTAGTGCACACATCATAGCCCTGTGGAATCCTTTAATTCGGCGATTATTGATATGCTATCTGCTATGATATTAGACATTAATGTCTGTCATCCTTGCTACATCAAATCTTCATAAAGTGGTGCATTTATCTCTCTTGTTCACTTTATATCTCTAGCTTGTAGGACTTTACCTGGCAGATAGTTGGTGTTAAAAACATATTTTCGAGCAATATTTTATTTTCTGAGCTTATTGCTATTGATTTATGCTTCTGTTACCTAAGTGGAAGTGTGAAGAGGTTTGATTAAAGTAGAGAAGTCTGCGAGGCAGGGGCAGGGCTCCATAAAAGATGAAATCGGGAATCCCGTTAGATTATTTTAATGGCCGAGGGGTAGTGAAAGGGATTTCTTTTGGGCAGCAGCTGAAGAATCCTGTGTCCGTTCTCATGTTCTTGCTCCTGGTTGGCTTTGGTTTATGTCTCTCCAGACTTCTACATAGCCACTAAGGATAGGAGCTGAGTTTTAAGGTTCGAGCTAATTTTCTTCTTCAAACTGTGTGTGTTCTTTTTAATGGGTCTGCCAAAAGCAAACAGAACAATCGTAACCTTTCATCGCTTACCAAAGGATACCTTTTAAAATAAGCACCATACATAGCTCAGGCAAGATAAGGGATGGCGTTTTCTAGCCAACCTCATCAAGGCCCTTCCTTCTTCTGTCCTGTCACAGTTACTGAAGTCTAGGGTGATGCCAAGGAAGAGACTCAGGGGCACGAGCCGCCCTGTGTGGAACCGTAGGCCTTGATGCAGGCAGTTTTCACACACTGTTGATTTGCTTCGTTTATTGTTTCTGCAAGATGGTAAAGTAGTCACCTATCGTGGCCCCTGGACACTACTTCTGGGGTCAGTTCAAGCATGTGGCTTAATCATTCTCCCCATAGCTAGATGGCAGGAGAAATCCAGTCACAACATTAGACATTCAGGGCAAGTCTGGGAACTTAGCCTTTGTCTGGTAGCATCAGTTGTTGTTTGTGGGGAGAGAAGAGAGTTAAAATTGATAAATCATGCCACAAATACAATTTTGGCCTAGTGTTATATATCACCTGGCCTCTGTCACTTAGTCCTGAGAAGTAGACCCAGTCTTACTGGGGTAAGTACCAGTACTGCCAGCCCAGCAGTTTTGTGTGTGTGTGTAAGTGTTTGGAATGGGCCTTACACACTGCCTGGCTCATGGCTGTCCTTCAGTTTACAAGCACTCAGTCTCAATAATCTCTGCCTATGTTGGGGTTCAAATGATGATAACTTTGCGTGCGTGACTCTTTCTGTCATGAGAATAGCAGATTTTTTCACATTAAAATTCACATTTTTTCCTGGAGTAAGTGGAAATCAGGGCCCACAGGACACTTTGCGTTTCAGAGTTGAAAAATCCGAGGCCAAGAAAACAAATGCATTGTAGAACTCAGTAGGTTTGTCGGTTCAAGGGAGGGACGCCTGTCTCGGATATTGTCACCCAGGAGCCCTTGCAGGTGCATCTTCTCATGAATCAAGGCATTTCCTTATTTCCATGTTCCCGAGCTGACCCACAGCTGAGAGAAGATGCAGACTTAGGACACAACTGGGAAAGGAGAGGCCACAGGCCTTCCATGGCTGCCACAGGCCGTCACCAGCACGAGGCCTCTAATGACATTTCTTTCCAGAGCAGCCTGGGCTTTCCCTGAGCGCACCTGTGTGGAGGAGACAGCCGTGGAAGGCAGGACAAAGCTGGGTTTCATTTCGTAGGAACAGCTTCAGTTTGGTGTCGTCCCAGGTTGTCTGCTGCATTCCGTCTATACTACTGGGATGCACCCCTCCTGGGATAGGCAGTCACACATCTCTTTGTACTCATTAAATGGTCAAGTGCTGGCTGTGCTGGGAGGCCCTTCCAATCTGAAGGAAGTGGGAGTAAAAGATAATGGGGAGAGGGAGGAGAAATGGAGAAATAAAAGAAGTCAAGAGATAACGGGGGCAGAGGCTCAGGAGTCAGGGAGCTTACCCTCATAATCTTAGAGGTAATTAGACCATAGTCTTTAAAATTCAGTAACATTTCTGTTTTGAATGTCATGAGGGGGGCCTTCGTGACATGGAGCAGAGAGAGAAGCTGGTCATTGGCTCTATCTTCTATCATGTATTACCTGTCATCCATTTATCTATCTATCTATCTATCTATCTATTATTCTGTACTTAGGGATATCTGAAATTATTGTTTTGTATATTTCCTTATATTCAGTGCCTTTTTCAAGCACATTTGTGTGAGAATATTTGTTTTTCAGATGCACGATGTGAAGGGCTATTTAATATTCTGTTCCAGGAGCCCTGTGCCATTTTCTTAGGTGTAATTCAACAAGAAAAGTGAGGGTGGTACATAGGTCCTCAATCTGAGCGCAGCTAGACCAGACACAGGGGCTCCCTTGACACACATTTCCCAGGCTCAGTCAATAGTAGTGGGGTACGGGTTTCCTCCCTGGCATCCCTGTGTCTTGGTGTTCTGGTCCTTCAGCTGACTTTCTTAGAGACCCTGGAACTGATGATTTTTTTCTGAGCTCTTACCGAACTTCTACTATCTCTGGAAATTCATCAAAAGGTCCTGAGCAGTGTGCAGATAGGAAAATAAAAGATGAGCAAGTATTGCCGTCCTGGTTCTGTACAGGTTATGTGTAGAAATATAGTTGCTTATATAAAGTTAAGGATCTAAAGTGGAATTTTATCTGCACGGCTCTCTGCGTCTCTTCCAGATTATGACCGTGCTGACTCTATGACCCTGGGTGAGTTACTCAACATCCCCAAGCCAAAATTTCTGCAAAAGGGGGATAGTGATAGAGCTTCCTCCTTAACGAGGACAAATAAGATGATACGTGTGAGGTGCTTAGCGCAGAACTGACACTGAGTAAGTGCCCCAGAAATGTTGACGATTCTTACTACTTTTTCATTATTGCTGTCATTCTGAGCTCTTCCACAGGAGAGACCACGTTGTATTTATTGTTGTCAAAGGCTTTCATTAACTGTTTGTTAAATGGAACTGTTCTAAATAAAAGTAAATAAATGAGAAAAATTTTAAAGAGTATCCATCCCTTTACCTAGCCACCCACCACTTGTACTAGTCAAAGGAGAAATCATAGATCCTCACCGCTGTGAGTTATTATGCTCTCAGAATAAACATAAGCCTTTCACGTGGCCTAATGATTCATGACTTATGCAAAGAAATTTTAATACCATTAATAAAAAATTAAGCAGCAAGCTTCCCCTACTTTTCTGACAGTGTCAGCCTTTCACCTATTCTCCTGGGGACAACAGGCTTCCGGGAACCTGCTGAGTAGAGATAATAATAGATCACTCCCAGATGGGGCTCCCCTGGGTTCCCTGTGTTTTTCTGGGCAGCAGGTGGGATGGATACAAGGCACTCTTTAGAGAAGGGAGAGGGGGGCCTTCGTGACATGGAGCAGAGAGAGAAGCTGGTCATTGGCTCTATCTTCTAATCATCTATTACCTGTCATCCATTTATCTATCTATCTATCTATCTATCTATCTATCTATCTATCTATCTATCTATCTATCTATCCATCCATCCATCTATCTGTCTATTGCCCAGTTAATCCCTCACTGCCTCACACTAAGCATTTGTTCTATGTCTGAAATTATACTAAGACTTTCTTTAGTCCTTACAGTAACCCTAAGAGGTTTGTAGGATTATCCCAGTTTTATCTAGAATCCCAGGCCCAGGGATTGTTTCCTACCTGTGGTTGTATGAACAATAGGTAATAGACCTGGTCCTGGAACACGGGTCTGTCTGCTCCCTGTGTCATTGCTTTATCCTGCTTTGCCTCCGTCCCCTTGATCGTGACCTCAGGAGCTGGGGCCTGACATTCTGGGAAGAGAAAACCAGATTCTGAGGCTGAGTGCTCAGGAAAGGAATCTTATCCTGTCCCCTAAGTAGCCTGTCAAGGTGGAGGTCAGATTTCAAGCAAAGGTCCCAGGACTGCCCGACTGTGAATTCTGTACGTCCCTTATGGCTATTCTGTCCCCAGGTCTTTGGTCAGTTGTGCTTCCACCCCAGATGCTGTTTTTCTTCATCTCGACAAGTTCATTTCGAAGCAAAACTCCAGATTTCCAAAGCTAAGATTATTCTTCTGCAAATCAGGAGAGTCTGCCAGAGCCCAGTCATTCCTGGAGGGTACTGGCTACCTGGACATGGCCCTGTCCTGGAGCCCAGTGACAAGGCAGGACAGGGCGCAAGCTCAGCTGAAGACCGGGTCTTCCACAAGCCTCCTTTCTTGGCCCCACTGTGTTCCCACGTAGCTGTTCTGAGGCAGAAGGAAGAGGACTCCTGTCTTTCCTGATGAAGCCCCCTCTCCCCTGTCCGGTCCTGAGGACCGTGTGCCCTCCTCAGCCCATTTAAGACGTCCCATTGTGGTCCACATTGGATGGACAGTCTGTGTAACATCTCACATCACAGCTGGATTGTCCTCTGTCCCTAAAGCCCCCACTTCCTGTGCTGACTTAGCGTTTTAGTTCACAGTGACTTTGACATTGCCTGTGCCTGTGTAAGCCATGGATTTATGCTTGCACACTTGCTCTGCTTAGCCACATCTGAACTTTCAGAGAAAGACACCGTTTTTTAAAATCTTTTTGGTCACGTTCCAGCGCAGGGGTGTACCTGAGAGTGTCAGATCACACTGCAGTCTGACTAATACACAGCGTGTACCCCTCTTGCCAATTCTGAAGCCATGACTTCCTGAACAGCACTGCCCCCCCAAGGGGTACCTTGACCCCCTCCCTTCTGTCTAGTGCCAAAGCAGAGCCCAGGAGCCTTCTGTGAAGGTCAATGACAGATTATCTTTTGTGTTTTGCCAACATGTCTGGGTCCCTACCACAAATGTGGCTGCTGTGTGGGAAATTGTCAGCCATTCTTTAGCATCAAGAATAGAAGTTGCTTTCTGGGGATGAAGGAGAGGACCAGGAGAGCCCTTGAAGCTTTGCTTGTGTTCACCTCTGGATACAGAAAAAGAAAATCCTGCTCTTGACCTCTCAGACTGCAAAGACTTCTGCGTTTCTTATTGTGATTCTTGAGTTCCTCTGAAGCCATGCATGAGACAGTGGGGTGAACGTGTTTGCCAGGTGTGGATAGTGGGGTCCAAATGCAACCGCAGTGGGAGTCGCTTCCTTTGAGGGACCCAGGAGTTGAGAATCTCAGAAGTCAGTCTGACCTCAGCATCAACACCTTGGTATGCTCCAAACATACAGCCTAACCAAGCCCACAGCAGCAGCAACTGCAACATACCAAAATAACAAAACTGTAGGTGCTGGAACTAAAGAGCTGTTTCTGAGCAGATGAAAACACATACAAGATCCATGGGCCATTTACTTCAGCACCTGTTTGTACAACAGGCAGGACCAGAGGCATCTGAAAAGTCAGCCCTACCCTGCTGGAGATTCAAGGCTGACTTATCCAAGAGAGGACTTCTTCATTCCTGCTCAGGGTTTCTGTTCTTATTTTGTTGTTAATTACTAGCTAAGGAGAAAGGACATTCATTTTTGGGGATACAACCACATCATAGGAAATGAAATCAAAGGAAAATAGAAGTGGAGGAGATGTCACCTCCTAACTTTAAGGCTACAGGGAGGAGCTTCCGAAATCTACAGACAAGACCTGAAAGGATAACAGACACATCAGACTAAAAAAAAAAAGAGACAAGTCAGGGCAGAAAGTATGTCTGAGAACAGTAACAAATGGCAACACATCCCATGGGGCCTCTGGAGGAAGACACCAGCAATGGCCCAGACATGAAGACCCTGGGATGCGGGGTCTGCACGGGGCATGTCCACGGAGGAAGGAACGTGAGTGTTTCCCCATCAAAGCTAGTGGGGCTGGTTATACCTGAGCAGGTGGGCTACACCATTCACCCATGTTAAGCTCTGCCCAGAAGCTGTGCTGGTTTGAGGAAGGGATGGAAACGGCAAAGCTGAAGAGGAGAACAGAGGCAACGCTTGCAGGAAGCAGAAGATGCACTCCTCCATGGACACTGATTTCCAAGTCAGGAAAGCCTCTTGCAGCCATGGTCAGTGGACGTGCGTCCCCTTGGCTGTGACCTCAGAGTTATCAGTGCTGCTGGAGATTTTTGTTGCCTCCATCACCTTCACCTGGGACCGGGTTTTACTTGTGTTGATGGTGGCATAAGAGGTGGAACGTGACACGTCTGGAGAAACAAAGTGGGCCTGTGCTATGTCCAGCCTGGGGTGTAATAAGGGGAAATTTGAGGAGGAAAGGGGGAACCAAGGAGGTGTGTCCATTTCAGTCTGGCTCAGCCAGGAGAGCAGCCACTAGTACGTTTCTCTCTCAAACATGTCTCCTCCTTGAGGGAGAAGGAGCCACTTTGTAGGGCAACTGACGCCCATCTCTGAGAGCTTCTTTCTGGAGACGCCTTCTGGAAGTTTCTGATGCACAGGGATATCTGCTGCCTCCTGACCAGGTGATTCTGCACAGTGCGGTGCCTCCCCCCCAGCTTCCCTGCTGACCTTTTCTGAATTTCCGAGTTGGGCTATCCCAAAAGGCAATCGGAAATTTGCTCAGTGGCATTTAGCTAAGTGAGGCCACTGGCAGCATGACACAGTTGGGTGACTTTAGGGTTTAGAGAGAAAATTCTGGCAGGGGACTGGGGCGGCGGGAACTCCTCTTTCCTATAATGCATTGTTCACAGGCAAGCTGGCCGGCTAGTAATTACCTGGCCAGCCAAATCAGGGAAGTTGGAGACAAATTCAGAACCAGCGTCTACAACTGACAGAGATAATGGCCTGTGTGCACAGCCTAGGTCTTCTTGGAGCAACAGAATGTTCCACAGTTGGTCTTCAGAGCCAGGTGGACCAGTCTACCCAGGAGAGATTTTATTGCTCTGGAGATTCCTAAATTAGGTTTATAGAATTCAAAGATGGGAGGAAAGGTACTAGGGAAATGATTAAGGCTCTCTGCTCACTGTGGGACCAGGAGAGACATTCCCCAGCCTTCATAAATCTTTCTGTGAAGTGAGGAGACAGGTATGGACGTGTGATGACACATGGAATTGCTTACGATTGAAATCTGTGAGAAGTGTGTACCACGGGCAGGATTATGAAGCTCCGTGGGGAACTGTCACTTCAGTTGAGAATTACAGGGTGAAAAGGACGTGTCTAAGTAAAATGCAAAGTGAACGAAAGCCACTGAGGCCAGAAGTCACAGGACACACAGACATCTGAAAGGAGAATGCATTGACAGTGGTGGGACAGGGGACGAGCTTGCAGAGGCTGTTGGCTGGCTCTGCTTTTTGACCTCATTTGCCAGTTTCTAAGTATTGTCTCCCCGTGGATATAGCAAGCAACCTGCCTTCTCCCTCCTCCTGCTGCATAACTACACCCGGCTTGTACCAGGAACTTGATAGACAGGACTTGAAGCATTCGGAGCCTTGCTCTGTGTCCACTGGTTGACTGACCTTGATCCAGAGAGAGATCTTGCCTCATGATTAAGGGTTTTCCTTCTGGAGTCAGATATATGTCAGGTCTTACCCTAGCCCTGCAACTTTGGCCCAGTAACATAACCTCTGCAAGTCTCTCGGTTGTATCAGTAAAAGATGCAGATGATGCCTACTTTTCTCATTTGCAAAATAATATTGATGATGGTGATGGTAACACTTTTTATTTTTCTTTTTAATACAGAGTCTCAATTTTTTGTCGTTAGTAGTGTGTTGTGGCATCTTAGCTCATAGCAACCTCAAACTCTTGGGCTAAAGTGATCCTCATGCCTCAGCCTCCCAAGTAGCTGGGACTATAGATTTCTGCCACAACACCTGGCTATTTCTTAGAGATGAGGTCTTACTCTGGCTCAGGCTGGTCTTGAACCTGTGAGCTCAGGCAGTTTACCAGCCTCAGCCTCCCAAGTGCTGGGATTACAGGTGTGAGCCACTATGCCTGATCTGATTATAACACTTTTAATGCCAGGTTCTGTTCAAAGTGTTTCACAATTTTTTATTTTTTTTGAGACAGTCTTATTTTGTAGAGTGCTGTGGGTTCATAGCTCACAGCAACCTCCAACTCTTGGGCTCAAGCAATTCTCTTGCCTCAGCCTCCCAAGTAGCTGGGACTATAGGCGCCCGCCACAACACCTGGCTATTTTTAGAGACGCTCTGGCTCAGTCTGGTCTTGAACCTGTTGTGCCCGAAAATTCCCCCAAGTGGCCCCAGCAGACAAATCTGAGACACGCTCCGATGTAAAAAGCACGAGGTGAGTTTTATTCAAACCCGGGTCTGGACTCTCCTGGCATGCAAGCCGAGGTCAAGCCCCGAACCTGGGGTGTGTGAGGTTTTTATGGGGTACAGAAAGCAAAAAGGGAAGAGGGGTACAAGTACACTTTTGATTGGTGGTTGATGATTTCATTAGTGTACAGGTGAGAGGTGGGGGATTTCTTAACCGGGGGCTAGAGGTGGTGTAGCCTGATTAGGTACCTGGAGGGAAATACCTGTATCTCAAGGAAACAGAAACTTATTGTTTATTATGGCAGCTGTTTGCCTAAGGTGACTCAGTTTACGGCTCAGTGGCTATGCAACCTGGGGTGGGGGAGGCAGCAGGGAGTGGCCCTGCCGGTTTACAAGTGGAGGTTGGGGTGGAGGGAGGTGGAGGGGCTAGGAACAGAGCTTATGCAGTAAACAACAAAATGGTGCTGGTCTGGCCCTCTCAAACCCAAGAGCTCAGGCACGCACTCTCCCTGTCTCAGCCTCACAGAGTGCTAGGATTACAGGTGGGAGCCACCCTATCCGGCCTTGTGTTTCACAAATATCCACCCATTCAGTCCTTAGAGTGAGGCTGTGAAGCAGAAACTGTTACTATTCCATTCTTTAGATGAGGAAATTGAGGCACTGAAATGTGATGACATACCTAGTAGGTTTTAAGCCAGGGTTTGGAATCTGTGTACTCCAGATTCTGACTCTGTAGTCTCAAATCCTATGATTTCGTATACTTTCAGCCTGTGTAGGTTCTGAAATTGCTGGGGGGATGCTGAGGCCCTGTAGGGATTGGAGGGAGGGACGAGAGGCTTCTGGCCACAGTGCACTGACCCTCCCTTCATAGCCCTCTTTACATATCATTTAATATTTTCCTGTGATACTGGTCCCCTTGTGCAAGTCCCTGGGAGGAGGACACAGGAACCTAGAGGGAAGGCTTCAACCTCCTGCACCACCCCAGTGGTGACCAGGCTAATAAGCTATCCCAGGACCGGCACCAGAAGCCAGGAGCCCCAAGGACCCCATAGAGAGTGGATATCAGAAGCAGACTGGCTGAGCCCCGGCCACTCCTCACTGCCCACCTAACTACCCCATCAACAGTTCTGATCCGGAATGTGAGAAGCAAAGCCACACACGAGCTTCCTCAAGTGCTGAGTCTATTTCAGAAAAGATTGTGGGGAACTCACTGATGCAGGTAGCTTATTGCGTTGTGATCCCTGAAGATTGGATTCAGCGCCGTGGAAGTGGCGGGATAATGGGCCTGGCCCAACCAGTGGGCTCAATGAGAGGTTGCGGTGGCTGGCGCAGTGCCAGTCTCCTGGGCTGGAGATGAGGTGCAGGAAAGAGAACTGATTAAATTGGTGGTAGGCATGTTATCTTTAAAATGTTAAACACCCCCGCCCCGCCAAAAGCAAAGAACATACAAACAAAGCAATAAACAAAAAAGGCCAGGCCTTTTATGTGACGTTAACTTAATTACCTAAAGGAAATTAAAAATATCGGCACGTTAAGAAAATATCCAGTTGGCTTTGAAAAATATTCTTAAATCCTCAACAGACACTTATCCAGAGGAGGAATGTTCACAAAGCCAAATTTGTTCTTAATCCTTAAGCCACGAAGATGTGATCCCAAGATTTCACCAGTGAGAACTAACGTGAATGCTAATTGGAAGTTTCCCTCCCTCCCTTCTTTCCTTCCTCCCTTGGAACGGTCTTTTGTTCATCAGCATTCTAAGTTGGGAATCCTGGTTTATTCTCCCCGTTAGAGAGTCAGGATGCCCCTGCCCAGACGCTCGGTGGCATTCACAGTGTAAACGTCACTTTATCAGCTGAAAATGAGAATCTTGTCAGCAGCCCCCAGCCCTGCCGTGCTTATCAGGGCAAGGGAGAGGGAAGGGAGATTCGGAGAGATGTACCCAGTCCTGTTCATTCCAGGAGAGTGATAGATAATAACATTTTCAGGCAAGAAACGGCAGGATATCTGACGGACAGGAATTAAGGCACCAAATGGAAAAGTCAATCGTTTATTCTCTCCAAGTTTTATATTTGAGGGAAATGTTATTTGATTTTGAGACTTCCTCCTTCCCCCATTCTTCCTTCTATGAGGCGGGCAGAAGGGTAGAATTCCTTCTGTTTTCATAATTATATTTTTCAGGCTCAGCAGGTGTATGTGCGTATGTGTATGCATGTGTGTGTGTGTGCGTGTGTGTAAGTCCTCATTCAACTTTTACTAATGTTTCACAAGTGTATATTTCTCAACTGTGTCGGGCATTTCAAAGATTCACATAAGAGAAAGGAGGAATCTCTTAATTCTTTTTTCCTGGGGTCTCTTGTTACTGCTAATATGAACCTAATACAGATTTAGAATAATGACCCCACCATGAAAACTAACACTGCTCTGTAGTGCTACCCGTCTTATCTGTGCAGTGTTGGATAGCTTTCTGCTGCACCTGGACAGCATTGCCCCCAATTCCAAAATGACAGTGCTTTACCAATCACAGCAAAAATAGCGAGCAGCTTCACACATGCACACATGACCTGAGTTTGTGCTTGCAAATGAGGGAGCAACTGACATCAGCCTCATTTACAGTGACAAAACACAGACGCAGAGGGATTCAGTAATGTGCCCATGATCACCCACTGGACAAGTGGTGGAGATAAGATCTGATCCACATCTTACCTGATGCCAGGGCCTGATCTCATATGATGGTCACTTTCCGGGTCACAGCAATGAGGCAAAGGATGTGTCAGGTCACAAATAGATGAAGGACAGACCCAGGCATGGCACTTTGGTCTTGTCACCCTTCCAGCTTCTTACCTTGCCAAGGTCATGAATGAAGAGTATCCAGGTATCTAAACAAAAGTAATTCTCATGCGGACTCTCTAGTCTCTTTCCCAGTGCAACCAAAAAGGCTTCTGGAATTCTGGACCAATCTGATAGATGTGTCTTCTTGGAATTGGGGGCATAGAGGTGATGGATGAGGAGCAGCAGGGGAGAAGGGAGAAACAGCACAGTAACGGGAAGATGGACCCTCTCCTCCCCACTCCCATCCGACCTCTCAAATACAATTCTTGCGAAATTATGTAAACGCTTGCTTCAACATCTCAAAGAGAAGATTAATCTTCTCTAAAGCCATCCAGGTGTTCCTAAAACAGAAGGCACTTAGTGTGTGTTCTTGGCTTTTCTTTGTGCTGATGACTCTAATTGGTGAGTTCCCTTCCAGCGCCAGCTGCCAGTTCCTCACCGGAGTGGCCGCGCTGACTATTAGGGTCTGTTCACAGTAGCAAATGTAGCAGTTACCCAACCCAAAGAAACATCAACCACAAAAATAAAATACCCAAACAAATATTGTGACCACAGCATAGCCACAGCCTCCTGCTATGCGGAAGACCTGGGATTTGATGTACGGCTCTGTGCACTCCATAAACGACTTGGGATTAGCAAACCGTAGTCTGGTCTTTATAGTTTCTTCTTTAAACAAAGCTTTAGATTTAGCTATAATGCTATTTCTCTATACTTGCTACTGGGTAGACATGAGTGATTCTAATTTGGAGTTGTCATCACTGAAAATAACCAAATAAATTTAATAAACTTTGATGTGAAAGTTTGAAGAGCAAACCCCACTTCAGGGAGAGGCAGGTGGGTGGAGGCACAGTTGGTTTGCAGTGTTAGGCATGTTGGAATTGCCTTAATTATGTTGGTGGCTCATAAACAGATAAATAGAGAGTCCTCCAACTAGACCCGGGAGCTGGGGGCAGGGAGGGGCAGGAGTGGGTGCGGACACCCTACCTTATAAACTTGAAATGTACAAGCATTATCAAATCTGTCTCGAATTGAAAGAAATGAACCTTTTTAAGCAGTACTGGTGACAATCCACGACCAGCCTGAGTAATATATACAGTTTATAACGGACTTAAAGAAATCATTCTCTGAGAGGATGGACCTGAGATGGAGGAAGTGCAAAAGGATCGGACGCCCGTCTGTCCATCTTGGGGTGCAGGTCAGAAAGAGTGACCCATGGTTATGGGACGGTTGGAGGAGGAAAAGGGCCAGCCTGGTGGAGCATTCAAAGGGTGAGGGAAGCCTAAGAAGAAGGTGGTGGGGTGTGAGGAGGAAGGAAGCAGCGCCCCAGGAGAGCCAGCAGGTGCTAGAAGGCGTGGTGTTATGGCGTCCTGCCCAGGGCCAGGGGGTGCAACTTCCAGGGACTTACTGCTACACAAACGCAGGCATTCCGCTTTCTGCTGACAAGGCATTTGCAGCAGTGATGCTTGAGAGCTGCGGTCCACGCTGAATGAACAGTGTTGCATGACTTTGCTTTTGCCCGGGTGTGGCTGGTTCCCCCTCTGTCCTGTGGAAGGTCTCATGAGAGTTACTGCACACTCAGTGATGGCTGTTGCCGGTAACAATAACAATAAGGGTGACACTTGCTGCACATGACAGGGCACTTGTCACCGTGTCAGTGACTGGAACTGAGTCACCTCCTTTTACCTTTCCTGCCTGTTTGCATCAGCCCCATTTTGTAGACAAGGAAATCACAGCTCTGAGAGATGCAATAACTAATACAGGGTCACATGGTAAAAAGTGACTGCAGAGCATGGGGTCTCAGCCACCACAGCAGGTCTTTCCTTACTAATTTACTTAGGAGGGAATTTGAAATGCCCACTGAGTGGCTTAATGGCTTCAACACCATATAAAGAAATGTGTGTTGGTCAGTAACCAGCGTGGCATCGTGGTCAGCGCCCTGCATTCCTATCCTGGACTCATCTCTCCCAATCTGTGAAAACTTGGTCAAATCAAGTAAGGGCTCCTCACCTGTCAAAGGGGAATAAGGACAGAAGCTTGTGCCTCTTCAGGCTGACGTAGGGATTCAATGAGCTCGTGTTTGTAAGCCACGGAAAACAACATAGTCAGCACTATTTAAGGATTTGACAAGCAGAAGCAGACAGGTCCCATGTATTGAACAAGAGCAGATCTGGGTTCCCTGCTGAGATCTGGAATAGCGTGAGGGCTGGTGCAAGGGTGAGGCCAGTCCTGAGGTCAGAACAAATATGGCTGTTTCTTTGACTATCCATCTTCATTCTCAGATCTTTTCACTTGAACAGTGTTCATTGGCACTAAATTTGTTTTAGGATAAAGAACACAGCTGTTCCATTTCTGCCCCTCATCCCACCCACCTCTGGGTCTCACCTGTCAAAGACACCACCAATCCCAGGGGACCAGCTCTAAGCGTCGTGAGCCCACGTGCCTGGACTGCAGCTGCCACTTGGAGCGCCATGGCCTTGCAGGGGTTAACACGTTATCCGGGCAAACTCAAATGGTAGGAGCCCATCAGATAAACAAACACACCACTCGCAAATGACTAGAAACATGTTTATTAGAGTGGAAGAAAAACAGCTTTTTGGCACACGATCACTGTGACATCAGGAATGGCAGCTGCAGCCTGGGACAGCAGGCAGGGAGGACGAGAAAGGAAACTTGGATTCTCCCAGTGCTCAACATCAGGAGTGGGGATTTCCAAGCAAAGAGGGGTGTGTGTGAGAGAGAGAGAGACAGACAGACAGACACAGCAGAGCCACACAGAGGCCGGGAGGGGAAGCTGAGGCCCAGGTGGGTCTGGGTTGGAATCTCCTCTCTTGCAGGGATGGGCTGGCAGTGGATTCTTTTCTTAACCTCTCTGAGACTTTGCTGCTTTCTCTGCACAATCCCATTGTGATCATCGTTGGCTGACCTGTATGTGGAGATCATATGAGGCAATCTATTATATTTTAATGTAAGCACCCAATGTAGAACTTGGCACACAGAAGGTGCTCCAAAAACGTTGGCCCAGGTCTGTGGGGAGTATTCCCAGAGGGCTCCTTGGTCTGCCCTAGTTCCTGATCATGAAGGCAGCTGGGCCTGGGATGTTGTAGACCAGGTGTCCTCAAACTACGGCCCGTGGGCCACATGCAGCCCACCTAGGACATTTATCGGGTCTACCAAGTGTTTTTGCCACCACTGCCTGTCCTGCTTAGCAGCTAACTCATCCCGGGGCCGCAGTCCAGCCTTCCAGTGGTCTGAGGAACAGTGAACTGACCCCCTGTCTAAAAAGTTTGAGGACCCCTGTTGTAGACCAAGAACCCAAGCACGCAGATCAGACAGTGATTTCACAGACCTGACAGATACGTCACACAGCTCTCAGCTCAACTTTTCAATTGTTTGACTTCTTTCTCTAGAATAGGCTTGTTTGGGAAGGTAGGTGTCAGCCTGAAGGTCTTCTCTTGAATTTTGAAGGACAGTTAGATGTGCGAGGCATTAAGGAACCAGAAAGAGCAGATTTTGATTCTGTATGTTTTAATTTTCATAGCAGGCAGAGAAATAGGAAATGACAAATTCCTCCCACTGCAAAATTAATTTACAATTGATAACTAATCCAATCACAATAAACGATAAATATATAAATAACGAAATAAATAATAAATTAATAAACGATTTATCAGCTTGACATTGTAAAATTAAGAATTAGAAACATTTATTTTTTTATTCAGTACATGGCAAAATATGACTGAAATATAAAATATGACTGACAATGTAAAAAGGAGAGAGAGAAAAGGGAGGTATAGGGAGCAGGGAGGAAGGGTGAGTATTCTGTGAGAATGAGCCCCGGGCTACAGGCCTGGGTTCCTACACATCTCCCATCTCATCTCCAAAAAAGCATTCTAGTTTTTATAAGCTGATAGATGTTCAGTGTAGGATTGTATTGGCCGTGAGGTTTCATTTGGGTTCACTAACCAAAAAATCAGTTTGCTAGCCAGTAATATACACGGTCTGTAATGTCACCTGATATCTGTTCTTCCCCACTATGCTTCGGTGGAGCTCAATAGTGTGCATGGTGGGTGATCTTTGATACAGAGGCTGAAGAATGCATGCGTGAATGAATGAATGGATGAATGAAGAATGAATGGAGAGCTGAGCAGAGGCCGGGAGAGCCAGAGTCTCTTGAATCCAAGGAATGTTCTGTCCCTGAACATTAAAGCTGTTTTCCAGTCTTCTCTTGATTTTCTCAACTTCTACCTCTACATTTTCTTAAACCAGTAAATTGTGTCATTTCTTCATTTCATATGCCCTAACCCCATTGTTATCCAAATGTTTACGCCTATGTGGATGATGGCGGACCTTGGTAAGCTCAGCTCTTGCACAGACCACACATCCTTCAGTGTGCCCCACGGAAACCACTTTGCAGATGCCACACGTGGACCTGTGTGCCTCACTGAGGAATGGGCTGTCCCCCACCCGGGCTGCGGGCCAGTACGGTGGTGTCTGTACAACTGTTTGGTATTTTATTGCATTCTTCCCCTGCAGAAAAATGAAAGTGCTGATGGCAGTGATAAGAAGCATAGGTTTCATAAACTTAACACAATTGAGGCAAAGATGGAAATCACGGGGCGTGTAGAAAAGAGCAAATGTTTCGCCTCCATCGGGTGCTTATCACACTCGGGCTATTTGACCGTGTGCTCAGCTGTAAAGGAAAAGGAAAAAAGAGGAAAGAAAACAGACACAATGCGGTAAATACTGTCAGAGATTAAGTCGAAAATATAAGGTACATTTTGGAAGTGTATGGTCTTTTTTAGGGTTCTAGGAATGTAGGTATAAATCTGGTCTCTTTTTTCTCTCAGCCGTGATTTTAGCAATGCTGCCTCGTAGTACAAGAACCTTGCACCTGGTTGCCTTGCCTTACTTTGCCAACTCGTCTAAACCGTGTGTTTCTATTTCCAAGAGTTCTAGGAACATTCTTGCTCACTTGTCCAGGTTTTAGGAAAACATCTTTGGGAAAAATTTAAACAAAGCTCACCGTTTTTCCTATTTCTTTCAACACAAAATCCCCACTTGCACAGCCCTTTCTCCCAACGCTGCAGGAGGGCCTGTGCCACCATTTCTCTGCCTCTGCTCTCTGCTCCCTGAGTCCTCTGGGACCTCATGCATCGTAGATCCTCTAAACAAACATTTTAATTGAATTTTAAAGTACGCCTACAATTCCCATAATCCCTCTCAACGTCTTTTATTTCCCTCACTCAGAATCTCCTGCAGCCAGAGATCTCTCTCTCTCTCTCTCTCTCTGTGACTGTTTGTTTGTTTATTTATTTCTCCTCATCTCCCACCACCTCGTCTTGTGATCATTTGGTGAATTGCCTAAGGCCCTTGCCCAGTGGCTTCTCATTGCCAAGACCTCTAATTGGGTCTCTTTTTTATGAACCCTCTGTGGTTATAACTCCTGTTCATTATGAATGTAATATTTCCCGCATATCTTTCTACAGATATGAAACTTGTAAAGTCCTACTCTCATTGGTCTTTTAGATCTGATTCCTCTGATTTAAATTGTTCTGTCTTATTATGCTTCTTTTTTATCTCTCTCTAATCTTTTTTTTAACAGTCTCTGTCACTCTGGGTAGAGTGCTGTGGCGTCATAGCTCAAAGCAACCTCAAACTGGCTCAAGTGATCCTCCTGCCTCAGCCTTCTAAGTAGGCGGGACTACAGGCACCTGCCACAACACCCGGCTAATTTTTCTATTTTTAATGGAGATGGGGTCTTGCTGTTACTCAGACTAGTCTTGAACTCCTAAGCTCAGGCAATGCACCCGCCTTGGCCTCCCATAGTTCTAGGATTACAGGCGTGAGCCACTGTTCCCAACTTTTTGTTTCTTTGATTTTCCTGGCTTTGGTCTTTGTGGAATACTTGGTGGTTCTGTACTGAACTCTCCTGTGTAACTGTGAACGTCCACTCAGCTACCTGTCTTGTGCCTGCTGTCTGATGGAGGAGAAGCTCTGGGGGTGCGGCTGGTGGCACGTAGCCTGTTTCTGATGGTGATGGGGAAGATGTGGGGTGCACTCTGGGGTGGTTTATCTGGTCCTGGCTGTGGTGGATCTTTGATCCTCCCAATGCACCTGCCTTGGGATCTTGGCCCTGCACACTGGACTCCATCTCTCCACACTCCAAGCCTTGCTGCTGGGTCCTGTCTGGCTTCTCACTCTGTGCTGGGGAAACTAATGCCCTGTAGCTTCAGACCTCCTCCCGACTTCATCCCTTCTCGGCTGGGACACTGGCCGTGGTTGCTCCTGCCTGCTTTGTACCATCCTGGAATTATTCAAGTCCCTGTCCCTGTTTTGTCTCTTCCCTCTCAGTGTCTGGGACAGGGGATTCGGGCAGGGACAGAGGACACTGACAGGCCATCTGAAACAGGAATTTACCACCTTCTCTGAATCAGAGGGCCTGGGACTTGAATCACCTTTCTTGGACCCTGCCATAGATGTGCGATCTGTGTACTGCACCCACAGGAGGCAGGGGCAGGGGGACTTGTCTCTATGGGGTGAGATTAAGCTGATATTCCCCACAGTTTGTGTGGCAGATGCTGTGGAAATGCAGAGGAGAGGACTGAGGGGGACCTAAGTTGTGCAGTTCCCGAGGGGGAACCAAGTGTGCCAGCTCTTTGTAGGACTGACTCCCTTTCTAAAAGTTTGGACATTATCCTTCCTAGCTTAAAAAGAAACAGCACATGAATGAAAGAGCCCTCAGCTTGGTGGCATCTCCCTCCTTCCACTCCTGCCCCGACACTGACCCGCGGCTCCTCCGAGTCCGGTCCGGTCTCCTGCCCTCCACCTCCCCTCTCGGCTGCCCACTGACCCGTGTTCTGTCCTTGCTTCCCAGTAGATCTGCTCACAGCCACCTGCTTCACCCTCCTGATGACAGAGAGCCCTGGGCCTTCTCTCCCTCTCAGCTATCTCTGGGGCTCACTGTGTGACATTAGGAGCGTCTGGCCTCCACAAAGGAGGTGAAACCCTGGAGACACATTTACTGGCCCCAAGCAACAGAGCTCCAGATGGTCACCCTTGGACCTGGCCTTAGAGACAATACATTCCACACACGCTTGTGTGAAATAGAGAAGCTGACACTGGGCACATCAAGGGACTTTCCCAGTGAGGCAGTGATACTGGCTGGACTAGGATTCGGATCCTGTTGCTAACAGCCCTGTACATTCGTGAGTCAAGCCTTACTCCCCAAGGCAAGCTGATGGTTACAGAAACCAAACACCCAGGTACCCCCTGGGTGACCAGCTCCCATGGGGCTCCGTTCCCAGCCCTTGAGAACTTCATCTCAGCCTTGGGGTTCGGTTTACTTCTTCAGGGTGTTCATGTCAAGAATTCCTACCTTGTTAATTCCCCTCCCTTGGCACTGATTCCCAACTCCATTCCCCAGCCAAGCTCAAAGCTGCCCACATCTCACAGGCTCTTCTTCTGCCCTGAGTCCTCAGGAGCCCCTCCTGCGGCTTCATGAGGCTGATTCCTACTTGTTTCAGGTCAGAGACTCCATATCTCTCCATAATCCCCATACACGACCCTCCCTGTGCCCTCCAGGTTTCCTCCAGATGGGCTCATAGCTCTGGCAATGTGGATGCATCCAGGCTAGGGTTAGCTGTGCTACTTCTCATAAGCACTGCACCTTGGTGTGAAACTTCTTTCTAAAGTTGCAGTACATCCAGCCACTTGGTTATGTGTTCTGGGGTTCTTTCTGTACCCAAGTATCTTACTATAAGTCTCTACCTTGTTAGGGAACATGGCAATGGAACTGTAGCAGGAGACTCTCTTGACCTAACACCTTCGAGGCTGATGAGCTAAGAAAAGCACAGATAAGGCAAACATTGGCCTCCAAAGTCTCGTTTTCTTATTGCAAGCCTACCCTACAATAAGGGCTCTTTAAACTTCAAAAGCTAACTTGCGATGGGTGGAGGCTGTGCCCACAGTTAATAGAACCCAGCGATGAGAAGCTGAAATCTTTGAACTACTGTCCCTCTGCTGATGTCAGGCAGATGGAGATAACATTTTGCACCTGGTAAACAGGTAAAGGAAATACAGAGATGTGGAGTGAAGTGAAAAGCATTTCCCTCTGTCAGACATTGTTGGTGGAAACCGCTCAGAGAAAACCAAAAACAGACTTTGACTTCCAGTCACAGAAATAGTACACTACATTGAATTTCTTTAGAAATATACAATCTCCGTGCAATTGCAGGCTTGCTGGTGTTTTCCCTCTATGAGGGTCTAGACCTGAGCTTGCAGAATGATTTAGAAATCAGTGTATTGCCTGCTTCATACGGTGTGATTAATCTTTTTTGATTTTACATGTCTACAAATGGTGTTAGTGGTCATAACTGCAAACTATTGCTATTTTTATTGGTCTGGAATGCGAATGTTTGTGTTAGAGCATCTGCAAAAGCAAACACTTTCGCTATGTTGAAAAAATAATGAAGATCTAAGTGATTTTAAGATGGCATTTTGTGAATGCACGCTAAAATGCTGCTAGATTTTTATTTGTTTTACTGTTAATGCTGCATTGAAGATAGAGTCGTGCTGCGGCACGATTTTTTTTTTCCCCTATTGCTTCTTTGCCTTTGTCTTTCAAAAACTATCCATTCTAGTTGGAATTTTTATTCAAAAATCAAGATAGCCATGCATGAAGATAAGTTCATTATCTAAGAGGCAAATAAATGTAAAAATGAAGCATCTCATAGCACTATCAGCTATTTCGTGTCATACATAAATAATATTTTGCTCAGCCCTGGCATACTTGTTCTGTACATTTTAATAGAATGGCCGATAGATCAAAGTCATCTAAATGTCCTTACCAACACCTTAGGTGTTACACTCAGCGAGGTTTAGCATCCTTCATATTGCAATTATAAAGGTCCCTCAAACCCTGGCTGATAAATTATTTTAGGTTTCTTGTGGGGAAAGGTTGGGCTTAACTATTAATTTTCATACCAGCTTATACCTAATAGAATGTGTGGCTAATGAATGTGTTGAATTCAATTGAGTTAGATTGAATCAAATTGAATTGAACAGACATAAATTGAATTGTATTGAATTATAAACCAGAGAGTGAAAATGCATGGTGATCTAATAGCATCTGATAATAATAGAATACTGAATTTAGATGCCCAACTTAGGAGATATTTGATAACTCATGAGTGGGAAAATTGCCCTCCTTCCAAGTTCTTGGGCATCCTTGCCAAGTGGAGCTGAATTCCACATGAGACCCCAGGCAATTATCCAGTTCAAGAATCTTCTGTATTTGTGTGGTAGTAATTTGTGCCAGGAGGGTTACAAACCTGTTTTATTTTTCTATATGTCACCACGCAGGAGCTCCATTTTTTAAAGATTCTTTTTTTTTAATTTTCTTTTGTTCAGTAGCAGCTGGCTCTGCGAGCACTCGGGATAAAGTGATGTGAGTGCGTGTGTGTATCAGGTGGGGGTATCATTTGCTGGTTTTAATTGGTAGATTCAACGTCTTCCACTAACAGTGCAGAAGCCACTGGCTGAGACGTTGCCATGGTAAATCAAACTCTGGGGTTTGATTGGTGGGATTCGGAAGCAGGTACAGTCATTTTAATCACCTCCAGAAAAGTTGGGGCCATCTGGTTTTTCCTCACCTGGAAGTAATTTACCACCCAGGTGCAAAAAAATTACCCTGAGGTCACTCACAGTAAACCTGCCTCCGAGATGTTCTGGTGGAGCCTGAAAGAGGAGCAGTGTGACAGAGCAGTCTTCCTCTGTTTGTTTTTATGTTTCAAGCTTGGGAAAGTGAGGGGCTAATCATGCAAACCAGAGCCAAGAACATATTTGGCAGGTGCCAACCCATCTAGTTCCAAAGAGCAAAGAGAAAATCCCTCACACACATTCTATGGTAAATGCTTTAACGGTCCAGTTCTGAACCTAACTAATTTGGATATCATAAAAGAAATTTCTACTCCAAATCAAGTTGCTCAAGAATGTGGCTGAAGAGACCGGTGCGTTTTAGAGGAGTGAGGAGTGAAATGGGTACTATTTACAATGAGAGGGACCTTTCCGAAAAGCTTCTCCCTCCAAAAAATGTATTTTGGGCAAATGTATTTTGCACAGCAGTTACTGTGATAGACATTCTTATGATCAGATATGTAACCAGCCCTAACCAAAATACCATCAGAAGACTTCAGAATCATTAGCTCCTTGGAGTAGTTAGAAGGATTTATTTGGCTCATGTGACATTGATTTGTTTTGGCTGCACTTGAAATGTGTGGTCTTTGCAAGTCAATAGAAATGAAGTCCTTTATTGAATAGGAAAAACTCCATGGAGTGAATTATACAAAGAAACAGGAGGCCAATATTCTCTGTCTCTTGTGTGTTTGTGAGGGTGGGTACCAGGCAGGAAGGGCTGTGTTTTGGAAAGAAACCTCAGGGGCTTGAGAGAGAGGGGAAGGGTAGGTGACGGAGTCTGTCTGGGCTATTATACCAAAATGTCATACACCAGGTAGGCTAAAACAACAGACTTTTATTTCCCACGGTTCTGGAGGGTGGGCAATTTAAGACCAAGGTGCTGTCGGATTCCATGTCCAGTCAGCATCTTCCTCCTGGTTTGTAAACACCTGCTGTCTCCCTTACATGGTAGAAAGGGCAGAGGAGCTCCCTTCTCTCTTCTGGGAAGTTCTGGAAGGCTCCACGCTCATGACTTAATTACCTCCCAAAGGCCCCACTTCCAGATACACTCACATAAGGGATTAAGTCTCAACATAGGAATTTTGGGGGACACAACACTTAGTCTATTGCATTGGGAGTGGTAAAACCTACTTCAGGGAAAGCCATGGAGAAGCTCAGTTAGGGGTTGGCAGAATGCAGTCACGGGAAATGACTGAAAGGCGTTGGTTGTTTCTGAAGTGCCATAATCCCGCAGGGCTGGCAATGAGAAGGCCCTGCAAGGTCAGATAATGAGACTCTTCCTTCTATTAAGGAGGGGTGTAGGGCTGGAGAGCAGCCAAGGGCAAAGGAGATAAGGAATTGTCAAAGCAATGGTGGATCCTAATTTTATAGCACCCTGTTCCAAGACAGGCTGATCCAGTGGAATGTGGTCAACTAAAGCAACCCAGTGTCTCCCTCCCCTCCCCGTGCCCTAATTATGCAGTGATTTCAGAGCTGGACTTCAGTTCTTTGACATGACTTTAATATTGTCAGGATTCAAGGGGGATTGTTCTTTGTCCAGATTCTCTTTGATCATTAGCTCACTTCCGTAGGGGTCTGTGTCTGTTTTTCCCTGTTCCTCTAGCCCTCTGGGCTTGGTGGGGAGGGAACATGATTGTGAATCCATGTCCGTGACTCAGTCTCCACCTCCCCTCCTTGACAAACATAGTGCAGGGGATAAACCAGCCCCTGTTACCATCTTTCCCCTCTCTAAATTTCCAGTCTTCTTTCCAGGGAGTCAGAAACCAGTAGAACTCCCTGAAGTGGACCTACAAAGCCACACAAGTTTCAGGAACAGAACGCTCTGTCCCGGGGCACAGTGGGCACCACACAATTAGCAGTGTTAAGACCAGTCAAACGGGGAAGCTGAGGAGGGAGATGGTGTTGGGAAAGTGGTGTGAGGAGCTGGGAGGGCACAAGAAAAGGGGAAGTGAGAGAGAAAGGGGAGAGAGGTGGTTGCTAAACATGCAGAAAGTAAGGGTTAGTCTTTTGCGAGTTGCACAACTTCTTTAAAGTAAAATCTAATGAAAATATAATAAAAATGATCTTTCTCCAGAAAACAAATGCATAGGATGACATATGTATTACAAATAAGGTGGGGTTCAGAGTGCCTATGTGGACCTTGGGTCAGGAGGGGAATGCATTTATCTGTCATCTATCCTAACAACGGCGGTTTAGCAAAGCGCCTGCCATAACATATGTGTGTGTGTGCTGTGTGTCTGTGTAATTTGAATTGCCGTTAAGGTAGGTGCACGTCACACAGATCCAAACATAGCATACATATCAAATACAGCATCTCATTATCCGAAAAGGTCCAAGAGTGACTACTGAGAGGGAACTGAGCAGAGACACATTCAAGGTGACTGTGGGAATGAAGAGTTGATAGTGAGGCCTCCTGCAACGGGGAGACTTCTTTAAGGGCAAAGATTTGGAGCCATGGGTTTCGGGATGATTTAAAATGAGCTTCACTAAAACCCTGGATCGCACAGGGCAGGAAACAAACCTGAAAATAGCTTCCAGACCAGGCAGAGGAGACTAACTGATCTTTGTTCTTTGAACCCCCTGATCCTCTTCCATTTAATTGTTCCTCGGGCTAGCAACTTCACTGTCTGCAGGGAAGGCAGCTTAAGTGACTGCCACCTTGGGTTATGGGTCAGAACGTCAGACCTCACTGTTTGAAATGGATGTGGACATTTCATAAAACCACTGCATTTCATTTTATTTTTCCAGAACATGATTTATTGCATGTGTTTCTGCATTTCTGCTTAGTCGCGAAATCCAGTGTGAGATTATGGATTCATTGTCACACCTGCAAAGATGTGCATGTATGCTGAAATTCAAAGACCGTGTTTGTCTTTGCCCTCACAGGGAGAGGTTAGGGGAATTGCATGTTCCATTGGGCTGTCTGTGCACAGAAGTGCAGGATGTATGACTCTTGGAGAAACTGATGCAGCTGGCCATCTGGGTCATTAGGAATCATGAAGGCAGGCTTTGTACACATTGCATGCATTTCCAGCCACTGAATGTTGTGACATTCAGTAACCAGCTCCCTCAGAAGAGATGCCAAGCTCAGATGTCTTTTCTGGAATATCCCTGCCTAATTAGAATGCCCCCCACTCTTCATCACACAGAAACATGCAATGTTTTCCTGCCATTGAGTAATCATATATGCCTGGCTACTTTTCTGCCTGCTCAAACACGGTCTCAGGTCAGAAAGGCAGGTGCACGATTTGAAATGTGCTTATAGCTTCCTTAACTGGGACCTCCTGAGCTGACTCCTGGAAGCTCCTGCAGTAGGTTCCCAACTGGCTCCTTTCTCGCTGATTGATTCTTCAGATCTTTTCACCATCAGATAATGATCTTGTCCAGGACGCAGATAAGGTTATGACGTCCCATATTTTACCATCATTTCGTGGATTCCAACTCAAAGATTTAAACCCTTGGCCTGCCATTCAAGAACTTCAGATTCTGATTGGGACCTAACATTTATATCTTCCCAGTGGAAAAATGAAGGATGAGAGATCCTAAGTCGTGATCTGATTTTTCGCACTTACTTACTATTGTTGAGTTCTTAATTAAGTTCAAAGAACTATGTAGATGTGTGACAGACATCAGGTCCGTCACAACTGGGTGAGGTGGACCTACTCCATTTCTCACACTCAACTCAGAATAGTACAGAAACTTACCTTTGGGCACGTGGAGTCTCCTCATTTGAATGCAAGAACATCTGATAACACCACCCATCTTTTAACCGCCATGTTATCCTGCTTTTCTTTGCATATGGCTGTGTGAACTTGGTAAGTCTCTGGTTTTTGTTTTCCTATAAAGTAGGGTAGTGGGACATGCAGATGAGACCAGTGTAGTCAATGTTTTTATAGCTTTCCATGCCTCACATAAAGCACATTTGAAAATTGCTTGGAATGCCTCTAAGACAGTGTTTTTCAACCTTTTTTATTTCACGGCATACTTGAACTTACAGTCCAACTTCTGTGTCACACTAAAATTACAAATGTTGATCCAAAAAAGGAGTAAAAAAGAGAATATACTTACTGCGCTTTGAATTTCTGTAGAAAATAATGAATGATCTTTAAAAATGTTTGGGGTACATCTAAGATCTTCTCAAGGCACACCTGGTAAAAATAATCACTGCTCGAAGAGGGTGCCAGCTCTAATGTTCTAATGGTGGTCCCTTGGTCATTATCAATCCACTTTCACTCCTTTCCAGCACCATGAATCTAATGGTTCTTCCATTTAAACGACTTCTTATTCTTAAAACATGACAGTAGTTTCCACATCTCCCACGTGCTCTGCACTCTGTGAATCCCTTCTCAGTCTGCCCCACCCAAAAGACTGTTCACGTTTTCTTTATACCTTTCTTGTCAGTCCTTTGTTACAATTAGTTGGAACCCTATCTTGAACCTTTCTCAGGTCGATCTGTCACTTTATAGGAGGAAGATCTATAATTCTCTCATTTTGGTTTTCTACAAGAAAACCAAAGCCACTGCATACTTGGTGGCTTAAAACAACACAATTTCATTCTGTCACAGTTCTGGAGCCCAGAAGATTTAAATCAGCCTCATTCCCCCAATGTAGATTTTAGCAGAGCCATGCTCCCTTTGGGAGGTCTGTGGGGAGTATCTGTTTGTTATCTCTTTCATCTTCTGGGGGATCCTGCTATTTCTTGGATTGTAGACACATTACCTCACTCTTCTAGGCCAGCATTTTCAAATCCCTCTGTGTCGTATCTTCACAGTTCTTTCTCTCCTACATGTGCTCAGATCTCCTATCTTTTTCTTACATGAATACATGTGATTGCATTTAAGACTCACCAGAATAATTCAGGATAGTCTCCTTATCTTAAGATCCTTAACATAATTGTTTGTGTAACAACCCCCTCCCCCAAAATATAAGCTAAATACAGACAGATTCTTGGGATTGGGACAATTTTTCAACCTTTTTTTATCTCATGGCATACTTAACCTGTAGTTAAACTTCTGTGATACACTTAAATTATATTTATTAAAAAATTGAATTAAAGGCTCGGTGCCTGTGGCTCAATCGGCTAAGGCGCCAGCCACGTACACCTAAGGTGGCGGGTTCGAATCCCCAGCCCGGGCCCGCCGAACAACAATGATGGCTGCAACCAAAAAAAAACCGGCCGGGTGTTGTGGCAGGCGCCTGTGGTCCCAGCTACTTGGGAGGCGGAGGCAGGAGACTCAGTTGAGCCCAGGAGTTGGAGGTTGCTATGAGCTGTGATGCCATGGCACTCTACCCAGGGGGATAGCTTGAGGCTCCGTCTCAAAAAAAAAAAAAA
>CAUYQV010115060.1:0-10639 GCA_963574575.1 Galagoides demidoff
GGTCCCAGCTACTTGGGAGGCGGAGGCAGGAGACTCGCTTGAGCCCAGGAGTTGGAGGTTGCTGTGAGCTGTGATGCCATGGCACTCTACCCAGGGGGATAGCTTGAGGCTCCGTCTCAAAAAAAAAAAAAAAAAATGACATGTTTGTTTATATACAAAACAAGCCTGGGTTTCTGAGAAGTAAAAGTTTGTAGAAACAGTTCAACTCAGAACATAATTTTTTCTTCCAACTTTTGGGTCACTTGAAACTAAAGTCTTATTTATTCATAAATTTGTGATTTAAACAGGATTACACAAAAATGTATTCGAAGTCTGAATTTACAGAGATCTTTTTCTCATAAGGAATTGATTTTGGCTGTAGCTCCATGTTTAGAGATTGGTGGCAGTAGAGGGACTAAAGCAGGTATGGATGCCTTTTTTTTTATTAAGTCATTTGTACATAAATCATAAATACATTTATGCCATTATGGGATTTAATGTGTTGATTATTTGTAACAACTGGAGTGCTTCCATCCTACTAATCAACATAGCCTCCACCTCATTTACCCAATTACAGCAGTAAGACATTTGTGTTCTACACCTGATAGATCCAACTTGTACTTGCAATATGCTCCATAGGTGTGGTCCCCCTACTAACCCTCCTTCTATCAACCCACCCACCTCCCTTCCCTTCCCTCCTTCGTTGTAGGCTTTAGTTGTGTATCTTAGGAATGGAAAAAAATATATATATATACACACACAAATCCAATGTACTCAGACTTGCATATGAAAAATGTTATTATGAATTGAATCATAGTTTACCTTCAAGCTCTTAGGCAAACTGACAATAGCTGATGTAGGCCAAAAGGAATCTATTTAAGAAAAGGTTCAGTAGTTCAAATAATCAATAGGTAGACTGAAAAGTGAGTACAGGAGCAGCCTAAAACACTCACCAAAATCATCTCAAAACTATGGTTTTCTATCCAAGCATGAAGTGCAGTAGGTTAACTAATACTAGATACTGAATGCCATTGCTGTTACTAATCCTGTAAACACACTGTCCTTGTAAACTTGGTCTTGTTGCAACTGACCACGCAGTCATGGCCAGAGAGAAATCTTCATAATGTGTCTCCTATTCCAGAAACAAAATCTAGGACAGCTGAATTCTAGGTCCCAGTGTTTTGTGCATACAATAGAGAGTTTCTCTTGAATTAAGAAAAGAGTTCTAAAGCTAGCTAGAGATCTAAAATAATGACAAATGCTAGAAGAACATGGAATATAAGCATTTTTGCAAGTGCTCTTCTCAAAGCTGTGATGTATGATAGACTAGGCTCTGCGTGACTTTCTGTCCTTCTAGGATACTAGCAGCTCAGGGTTCTTTCTGGGCTGGGTATTCTGGTTTTGTTTGTAGTTAGAAACACAGAGCAAAAGGAAGTCAAGTCTCTGCTAAGAGAGAAGATGAGCTTGGGAAATAAAACTGTCAGACAGTCTAAAAGTGTTGAACTCAAAGAGAAAAGGTAAGAAGCTAAATCCATATCCTCAGTAAACCTTAAGGCAAAAGATTTTATAGTGTGGCAACCTTTTTAGGATGCCCTGGCCATGCGTGTGTGCAAAGAGATTTGTTAAGGTATTATGCAAATCCAGATACTTAAAACCCTTTAAAGGTGGTTTGCAAATATTCTGTGGTTCACTTCCAAACTTGTTCATTTTTTATATAGTATAAATGGGCATCCCTCATGGAAAGCATAAGCATCGTGTATTTAAAGGCATGTGTTAACTTCATTTGGCTGGCAGGGATTTTGCAGTGGGAAGAAGGCATGGACTTGGATTGAAATATAGTTACTGGGCTTCTTCCATGACTTGGCTATTATGAATTGGGCTTCAATGAACAATCTGGTGTTATAAAGTGATTTTTGTTATAAAAATCTTTGTTATAAAGTGATTTTTGGTCTTTTGGATATACACCTAGCAGAGGAATTGCAGGACCAAACAGCAGGTCTACTTTTAGAACCCTGAGTATTCTCCATACTTCTTTCTAAAAGGGACATATTAGCTTGCACTCTCACCAGCAGTGCAGAAGTGTTCCCTTTTCTCCACATCCATGCCAACATCTGTAGTTTTGGGATTTTGTTATGTGAGCCACTTTTACTGGAGTTAGATGATATCTCGAGGTGGTTTTGATTTGCATCTCTCTGATGATTAAAGACAATGAGCATTTTTTCATGTGTCTGTAGGCCATGTGCCTATCCTCTTCAGAGAAGCTTCTGTTCAAGTCCCTTGCCCACAATAAAATGGGATTACTTGTTCTTTTTTTATTAATAAGTTTGAGTTCTCTGTGGATTTTGGTTATCAAACCTTTGACAGAAGCATAAACTGCAAATATCCTCTTCCATTCTGAGGGCTATTTGCTTGCTTTACTTACTGTGTTCTTGGCTGTGCAGAAGCTTTTTAGTTTGATCAGATCCCAGTAATGTATTTTTGGTATTGCTTCGATTGCCCGGGGTATCCTCCTCATAACGTATTCTCCCAGGCCAATTTCTTCAACTGTTTCTCCTGCACGCTCTCCAAGAATCTTTATAGTTTCATGTCTTAAGTTTGCTGTTTTGATCACTATAGATTTATAGTATAGTTTGAAGTCTGGTAGTGTAATTCCTCCTGATTTGTTTTTATTTCTGAGTAATGTCTTGGCTATTCGAAATTTCTTCTGGTTCCATATAAAATAAAGTACTATTTTTTCCAGATCTTTAAAGTATGATGGTGATGCTTTGATAGGGATTGTATTAAATTTGTAAATTGCTTTGGGTAATATGGACATTTTAACAATGTTGATTCTTCCTATCATGAGCATGATATGTTTTTCCATTTGTTAACATCTTCAGCTATTTCTTTTCTCCGAGTTTCATAATTCCCTTTATAGAGATATTTCACATCCTTTGTTAGGTAAATTCCCAAATATTTCATCTTCTTTGGCACAGCTGTAGAGGGAATAGAGTCCTTGACTGTTTTTTCGGCTTGACTATTATTGGTATATATAAAAACTATTGATTTGTGAGTATTAATTTTGTATCCTGAGATGCTACTGTATTTCTTGATCACTTCTAAGAGTTTTGTAGTTGGGTCCCTGGGGTTTTCCAGATATAAAATCATATCATCTGCAAAGAGTGAAAGTTTGGTCTCCTCTGACCCTATTTGTATACCCTTGATCACCTTCTCTTTGGAATATTATGCAGCCTTTAAAAAGATGGAGGCTTCACCTCTTTTATGTTTACATGAATGGAACTGGAACATATCCTACTTAGTAAAGTATCTCAAGAATGGAAGAAAAAATATCCAATGTACTTAGTACTATTATGAAGCCAATTTATAATAACTCAAACTTTCATATGAAGAATAGATCACAACTATGGCCCAGGATGAAGGAGGGAGGGGGGAGGTCAGATTGAGGGAGGGTGAATGGTGGGATCACACCTATGGTGAATAATGCACGGGTACAAATCATATTTATTAAGTATAGAGTATAAATGTCTTAACATAATAATTAAGTAAACAAGATGATGTATATATTTTAAAAAAAGAAATACAGTTACTGTATATATTAAGAGTTATATGTAATAGGGCAGCACCTGTGGTTCAGTGGGTAGGGCTTCAGTCCCAAATACCAAGTGTGGCAGGTTCAAACCCAGCCCCAGCCAAACTGCAATAAAAAAAAAAAAATAGCCTGGTGCCATGGCAGGTGCCTTTAGTCCCAGCTACTTGGGAGGCTGAGACAAAAGAATTGCCTAAGCCCAGGAGTTGGAGGTTACCATGAGCTATGATGCCACAGCACTCTATGAGGGGCGATAAAGTAAGACTCTGTCTCTAAAATAAATAAATAAATAAATAAAAGTTATATGCTATAGTTTTAAGCCTTTGATTATGAAGTGCCTTGGTGTAATTCTCTTCATTATGTTATACTTGGGGTTTTTCCTTTCTGGCTGGTAGGGATAAAATATTGCCAGCATTGTCTGAGCTCTGTGGAGTATACCATTTAGTCCTCTTGGCTACATACTTCTTTGCTTGGCCTGGGTAGTTTTCCAGCATTTATACACTGATCAATCCTGATCTAAAGGCTAGAGAATGGCCTTCAGCTCTTTCAGAGCTCTCTCAGTGAAGCTCTCTCCTCTTTGAAACCCTACCCTGTGAACTATAGCTGGTTTAATATCCCTGGAGTCCCAAGTCTTATTTCCTTAACTTGGGGAAATTCCTGGGCTCTACTTGGGGTTTTCTTTGTTATCCTGAAGCCTAGAAACTTTTAAGCAGCTGTAAGCTGGGGCAATCATAGGCCCACCTCATTTGTGTTTTATCTTTCAGGAGTCACTGCTCTATGCCGCCTGGGGTCCAAGGGCTAGAAAACCATTATTTTGTTTAATTTGCTTTTAAGTTATTTCAAGTGGTCCCTGTTGCTTCTTCTGGGCCCAAGGCAGGATGTAGTTGTACACGTAATTTGTGCTATTGTCTATAACAACATCAACACAAAAAATAGGTATTTTAAATTACATTTTTGTTGTTGTTTTTCCAAAGCTGTAATTAAATTGATGGTGCTTCCCAACAGCATGTTAGAGTTGAGAAATACATTGTATGCAGTGGTGAAAAAAATACAGTTGATGATTATGTCCAAAAGGCAATGTGTAGCTTAGGATTTTATAATATTTTGAGGTCTCTGAATATAGACCCCCCTGTTAGGTTTAAAAGTGCCTTATGAGGGCAAATTTAACACAATTGGTTTTATCAGCACATGTTTCTAAGGCTGATTTATATATCAAAGAAAGGCTTTGCCTGTAATTATATAAAACATATATTACATCAAATAAAAAGAACAGCTTTTTAATTTTTGTCTTTCCCTCAACTAGCAGAATATAGAGTATTTCCATCTGAAGCCTTCACTTCTTAAGTTTAATTAAGATATCACTTGAAGAGTATAACACCAGCCTCATCATGTGGCTTCCAGGTAGAAAGAATCTTGATTACTCCATTCATAATTCCTTCAAATCATTCTAATCAGTGCCTGATGGATCAGAGATTATGACTGTATATCTTAGTTCCCTATGAAGGTTAAGAACATTCCTTTAATAAAGAACAATAACACAGTCTTGGAATAGATTTTAATCAATTGGATAATGTCCAACCTTTATAAAATTTTTGATTAAAGAACAGCTTCGATACAGAAAACAAGATTTATAGAAAGCACACAGCAACTAGTCTTGTTAAACTTTCATGTAATTTCTGCCACTGTGGATCCCAGTGACAACATCTTAGAATAATCTTACAAATAGATAGACAAGTATAGAAAGATTTGGTCACTTTGATTTTCACAAGAAATTGTGGAAGTCCCACAGTACAATGCACAGGTGCTCATATTTGACCCCTCGTTACCCACACCATTTTCCCAGAGGAAGAAAATGCTTTGAGGGTCAAACTAGAAATCACCTATACAAAAGGACAAGCATATTAAGATGGTTTCACAGGATTCACTCTCAACATTTCGTATTCTTGGTGGAAGGGAAGTTGGAGTCTTCAGGTTGCAACTCATGGAAGCAATGGTATTATAAGAGCATCTTATGGACTCATTGGCGGCCTTAAAGGTAAACTTTGGGGGGGATCTTCATGGACTCATTGGCAGCCTTAGAGGTAAACTTTGGAAAGGGGGGAGTCTAATCAAGACATAGGAAATTGTGGAGCTGGAGCACACCTCCACTGAGCTCTGCCTCCCATGTTCATCCCCTTACTTGCACTGACTGACTTGCCCCGAATGTAGTCTATGAAGGGAGGACAGCAGCCCATAGCTTAATTTACATACTACAGGTCTATCCAAAGGAAGGGCAAATTGGCAGTCCCAACTCTTCATTCCCCGGGAAGGGACTATGAGCGGGACTATGTAGCTTGATTAGGAGTTCCCTCTTAGTTTAATGTGGACTCTATATACTATTACTATGAAGAATCCATCATTAGGCAAAAAGAGGGGTTAGCCTCTACAAGGAAGCAATTCCCAGGGAAGGAAAAAATTGTTGTGAAAAGATGTCTAAGCATGTATGAGTGGAGATGTGTTAACAGAAAGAGGGGGGAAGCACATGTCACGAGGCTGCTGTGCTATGAGAAGCAATGCTCTGTTACGTTTGAGATCTTTAAGGATCTTAGATTCTGCAGCCTCAGGCTGGAAATGCACCATCCAGACTGTTTGGCTTCCCTCAATTCTACCTTATTAGCAACTGAAATTAGAAAGCCCCACTGCTGAGGAAATTTTGTGGTTTGGCAGAAGCTAATCTTTATATTACATGGAAGTTCATCAGTCTTAGATTTAAATTCTCCAACAGAAAGCTTGCCTGGTTTTATGTTAAGACAACATGGCTCTGGGGACATCAGTGGTACCACCCACTGTGGCACCTTCCAAATCAACCTTTTGTCTTGAACTGCTGGACCTTATGAGCAGGTGAGACTTATTATTAGCGAGGTTAAAGGTCAACCAGCTCCTTGATAAAATGGAGATTTTACAAATGGGTAAATAAACAATATTCTATGATGCATTACGGGTGAGAGGTACCAATGCTCAGCTCTCACACGCAAGTTCTCCTGGGCTCTTTTGTTGTCTAAATGAGCCAGGCATTCTGCCATTTACATGAAGCCTTTCACCTTTGTTACACTACAAATACTACAGAGAATAATACTTCAAATTTTTAGTGGTCATTACACTTCTGTGTGAATAAAGGATTTGAGAGTGAGCTTTAGGCTCCTTTGAGTTCAAGGTGGAGTTACCACTAAGAAAACCGAAGCCTTCAGGATAGAATGCCCACACAGACAACTTAATCACATCTACATCTATTCACCTACCTGCATCTGAATTCACATACTTGGTCCTCCTTGCTATTGAGTTTTAACTGTCTCTTCTCTTGTCTAAGGCAACTTATGTGCCAGATCTCATCCCCTCTTACTTAATGAGGAAGATCCCTCTGACACAACTCCCTTCACTTTCACTAATCATCAAATTCACTCTCTTTGCTGAATTGTTCTTATCTATATGTGCATGATTTACTTAAAACAATGAAATAAGCTAATAACTGCTAGCATAAAAAAGGTTAATTAAATTTAAAACTTTGTATAAAGAATTATTTTTACATAAATACTAACTCCATTTTCTGCAGACTACTGTCATTCCAGTTAAGTATAAAACTGGATGATTTATGACTTAAAAAAAACAAAACATGAAGCAAAGTACCAGAGGATGGTCTTCACAAGAAAAACATTAAATTGCTTTATTACTCTGTAATAACTGTTTTTGGAGAATGCAAATCTTGATTTAAAGTTCACATTAAGATATTATGGTAAGAGGAAAGATAAATTTAAAGTCATTATTATTACATTACCACGCAGATCTAAAGACCCAAACAAAACTTGAAAAGTCAATTCTTACTATTTTATATGGAATGCAGAAGAAGAATTCTGATCCTTATTCAATTGTTTCTTAGCCTTAAGTCTCAGCATTGTAATAATTTCATGATTTTGTTTAATGATTTTACTAGCTAAAATATAAGACAAGCATATTCAAGTGGAAATAGGAAGGTTCTGTTATATGTTAACATAGGCAAAGCTTCGAATTGAAATGTAGATCTGCCCCTTGCAAATGTCGGAAGTTGAGATCTAGCCATTTAAGTTTTTGATTCAAAAATACAAAAATATTCTTGAAAACTCTCAAGGGATCTGTTCCTATTCAATAAGTCTTAAAACTAGGGACCCCTTGAATGAAAGTAACAATATCTATACAGACACAGTGAGATCATTTAACTTGTTTTGGGATTTTAAGTTTCCTAATAAAAACCCAGAGTCTAAGGTTTGTCACCCATAGCTCAGTCATTAGGGCATCAGCCACATATACTGGGGATGGCGAGTTTGAACACAGCTTGGGCCTGCTGGACAACAATGACAACTACTCTGGAGGTTGAGGCAAGAGAATTACTTAAGCCTAAGAGCTTGAGGTTGTTGTGAGTTGTGATGCCAGAGCACTCTACTGAGACTCTGTCTCATTAAAAAAAAAAAAAATGGACTCTGGGTCATAATCTCAGATGAGAAATTGCATTTTAAAAGATGAACAAAAGAGAATGCAATAAATTGGTGTTGCCTTTACAGGATCTTGCTCTAATAGACCTGATAAAAGTTATTTATTCAATGTAACAATCACTAAATCAAACATTTGATGACCTTTTATAAAAGCTATTAATCCAACCTTATTCTTGATGGAAAAATGAAGGATAAAAATGTTTAACTGGCTCAGAGTGAACTACACATATGGCTCATTTACCTTCTCTTCCTTAGTGTATGTATGGGTTTATAGAGTGTCTTATGTTTTATTTTATCATCAATGTAAACAGTGATGTCCAGGCTCTCAACAGTGTTAACTTTGATATTAAATCCTAATTTTCAGGTCAGGTTAAATGCTATTAAAACTGTATAGTTGGTCCAATTTTGAGCCCTCAAAATTACAAGAAATCTTTTGTTTTCTGAGATAATAGAATTATTTTCCTACAATAAAATTTAAACTGTTGCTAGTACATTACCACCTTAAATAAACCCCACATATCCCTTGGCACAAATATTGAGAATTTAAATCACTTGTTGCTTTTGCAAGTGGGCATTAACTCTAAATTTAGGAAGAGATTTCTGTTTTTTAAATAGTTTAGTTTTTTTTTTTTTTTGGATGAGGCTGCATGTTTAAAAAAAAAACAAAAGAAAAATGAAAATAATCCATTATATTTTTCTAATATCTTCTATACATCATTCTGTTAAGAACAGGAAAACCATCAGTTCTCAGTAGGGGTACACTGGTGTTCTGAGATGATAGCTCTTCAGTCAGAATGTCTCATGGAAATTGAGGGTTATTTGGCATCTCTGGCTGGAACTCACTAAAAGCCTGGGGCATTCCCCAATCATTCACAACCAGAAACCGCCTCCACACATTTCCAAATGCCCTCTAGAGAGCAAACTACCCTCAGCTGGAAACCTAAACCACTTAGGAAGAAGGACTAATTTTTTAAAATGTATCTGTTTATTATCCAGTTACAGATAATGATCGCTAGGCTATTTATAAGTTATAGTGAAAGTGTTTTTTCAAAAGTAATTGAGGTTAATATCTTTACCTTCCCTCAGAAATCTTTTATAAGCTATAAAATGCAAGTTGAATATTTTTTAAATTCTCTTTTGTTTAGGCAAATGAAGTAGTTACCTGAACTAGTGCATGCATATACATAGGCACTAGTGATTTGGTGATTCTGTTACATAACTCTCTTCCTTTTCTTTTCTTTCTTTCTTTCTTTTTTTTTTTTTTGTTGTTGTTATGCAGACCCAGGCCAGGTTTGAACCCACCACCCCTGCTGCACAGGGCTGGCATTCTAGCCACTGAGCTATAGGAGCCCAGCCCATAACTTCCTTTAAGCAATGAATGTACTTTAAATAGTTGAGGCACTGAATTTCAAGCATATAATATCAAAACTTTTAATTAATGAATTAAGTTTTCCCTCTTCAGTAATTCCAGAATTGTCCAGTAAAAACAAACAAATCCCCTATCACTTCTCTAATCTTAAACTCCAGTCCTACAAATGAACAATGTGAATAAGTAAAAATAGAATGAACAAATGAAAACATGAACAAATTAGATTTGACAACACTATTCTTCAATTGGTAATGACAAGATACTACACAAAGGTTTGCTTTCCAAATGTCTACATGAAATCTCCATTCATCTAGCAAAGTCATTGTCACATAGTAACTACATATTATAAAAAGGACCATTACTTACATAGTAAAAAAAATTCTATAAAACTGAACTACTGCCTCAGTAAACTCTCATCTAGAAATCTTTTAAAAAAATAACCATTTCAGGAAACACAAGCCTATGTGCATAGACATCAGTAAAAAAATAGAAAACTTACCATTCATCTATGACTTGAAGAAATGTCAGTAGATTCTTCAACACACCAACAGGCAAGCCCAGAGTATTATGTTCCCAGGAATCTTATTATATACTGGAATGTCTAGAAAAAATTTTTCTTCAAGATTATTTGTTTTTCATTACTCAGGAATAAAAACAAAGCAGGAGGAATCACGCTACCAGACCTCAGACTATACTACAAAGCCATAGTGATCAAAACAGCATGGTACTGGCACAAAAATAGAGAGGTAGATGTGTGGAACAGAATAGAGAACCAAGGGATGAATCCAGCTACTTACCGATACCTGATCTTTGACAAGTCAATTAAAAACATTGAGTGGGGAAAAGATTCCCTATTCAACAAATGGTGCTGGGCAAACTGGTTGGCTACCTGTAGAAGACTGAAACTGGACCCACACCTTTCACCATTAACTAAGTTAGACTCTCACTGGAATAAAGACTTAAACTTAAGACATGAAACTATAAAAATACTAGAAGAAAGTGGAGGGAAAACACTTGAAGAAATCGGCCTGGGTGAATATTTCCTGAGGAGGACACCCCAGACAATTGAAGCAACATCAAAAATACACTATTGGGACCTGATCAAACTAAAGAGCTTCTGCACAGCCAAAAACACAGTAAGTAAGGCAAGCAGACAGCCATCAGAATGGGAGAAGATTTTCACAGGCTATGTCTCTGACAAAG
>CAUYQV010115062.1:0-10975 GCA_963574575.1 Galagoides demidoff
CAAATATGAAATGACTATGACTATCCATGTCCTTCCTTACATTGGTTGGTTTAAAGCCTATTGTATTTGCGAATAAAATTACAACACCTGCTTCTTTCTAATTTCCATTTGACTAGATTCTAGATGACCATCCCTTCACCCTGAGTCTATGTTTATCTTTTATGGTAAGGTGAGATTCTTGAATGCAGCAGATGTCTTGCCTGAGTTTTTGTATCCAGTCAGCCAACCTGTTCCTCTTGAGGACATGCTCTTTTCTTAAAAAACATTTTTACTAATGTTTTTTTTTATTGACAAAACATAATTGTATACCATACTATTATAGAGTATACTCTGTATACAATGTGAAATGATAAAAGGAAGTTACATGGGTCACTATGAAAGTTTTGAGACAGACTTTGTTATGCTCCATTGTTTTACTTCCAAGAAACATGGTCAAGAGTATCCTTTCTGATTGGCCTGTGCAAGTTTCAACTTGTTCGGCCTATCAGTATTGCAGGGAGGGCTTCCTTTTTATCCATCCATGCAAACTTTATATTTCTTGATTTTTATGTATCTCAAAACTTTTGTAATAGCCCACAATTAACATATTCATCACCTGATTTACTTATCTTTTTTTATCTTTAGACATTTGAAATTTATTCTCTTAGCTATTTTAAAATATATAGTATATTATTATTGGCTGTTGTCATCCTGTTATGCAATAAATCTAAAAAATTCATTCTTTTTATCTAACTGAAACTCTACTCTTTCACCTATAACTCCCCTGTCCCTTTCTCACTCCTCTTCACCCGCTGCCTCTGGTAACCACCCTTCTAATGTCTCTTTTAGATTCCACATGTAAGTGTGATCATGCAGTATTTGTTTTTCTGTGCCTAGGATTATTTCACTTCATGTAATGTCCTTCAGGTTCATCCATGCTGCTCTAAATGAAAGAATTTCCTTCTTTTTAAAGGCTGAATAGTTCCATTGTATATATGTGCTACATTTTCTTTATCCATTCTTCCAGTGATGGACAGTTAGGTTGATTCTATATCTTGGCTATTGTGAATAGTGCTGCAGTTAACAGGAATGCAGATATCTCTTGTTGTTTTTATGATACATACCCAGAAATGGAATTGCTAATCAAATGTTGGTTCTATTTTTATTTTTTTGAGGAACCTTATCATTTTCCATAATGGGTATACAAATTTACATTCCCCCTAACAGTGTACAAGAGTTCTCTTTATTCTAAATCCTCACCAACACCAGAAATAGACCCATGCATTTATAGTAGTTGATTTTAGACAAAGATCCCCCAAACACATGATAGGAAAATGATAGTATTCAATAAATGATATTGAGAAATCTGGATATCCACATTCAGAATAGTGAAATTGGGTTTTTATCTTACATCATAGATAAAAATCACCATAAAATGGACTAAAGACATAAATAGGAGATCAGAAACTATGAAACTAACAGGAGAAAAGCTTTCTTGACATAGTTCTGGGCAATAATTTTTTGGAAGAGATGCTGAAAATATAGGCAATAAAATAAAAAATAGGCAGATGGGATTGAGTCAGACTATGAAGCTTCCACACAGCAAAGGAAACAACAAAATGGAGAGATAACCCACAGGGTGGAAGAAAATATTTGGAAAGGATTACAAAGCAAATACTTGATAAGAGTTAATATTCAAAATATATATGGACCTCAAACAACTCAATAACAGGAAAACAAATAGTTGAATTTAAAAATGACCTGGAGACTGTGGCAGACATTTCTCAAAAGAAATCTTACAAAATGCTAAAAGTTTCATGGAACAAAAAATGCTCAATATCCCTAACCATTAGGAAAATGTAAATTAAAACCACAAAGAGATATCACTTCACACCTGTTTAGAATAGAATACATGCTCTTTTTATTGTCTTCTGACCTTACTGCTGCTTCCTAGTCTTTCTAGTTGGTTTATCCAGCATTAAATTTCATCTGATTTTAGCTGGTTGGATCACGTGGCAGTGGTAGTTTTTAAAACATCTTTCAAATTATCACTGAAAATCAAACAGACAAACCAAATAGTGAAAGGAAAAAATACCCATTAGGAAATCCTCAAAAAACCTGATGACAGAGATTCTTTACAAATCACAGAATTCAAGCATACCATTAAAAACCCTACTAGCAGTAGGATGCATAAGGAATCAGCAGTTGTATGATTCAAGTGGTAGGAAAACAAAAAGCAAACGCGACAAACCCAAATGTCACCAAAAAATAATGCCCCTAAACCTGTGGGAGCTGCCACAAGTGGGACCTCAGTAAGTGGACGTGAGGACAACCGGTGAACAGAGGTCCTCACAAGGTCCCAAATTTTGAGAGTACAGAAAATTGTGTGCAGATTTGCGAGAATTACAGAAAGCTATAGAGGTTTAAGTCCAGAAATTCTCAGACATATCCAGCAAATAATCTGGGGTGTTCATAGTATTACCCTGAGGAAAAACATCTGGAACCAGAAACCGTATGGAATAAGCAGGAACCCCTATGAGCACAGAAAGACCAGGGTGGGGTCCCCTGAGTGGAGAGAAATCAGGGTGGGCCCCACAAGGTGCTGTCAAAGCTTGAGCACAAACAAGGCTGGAGACAGAAAATCTTCCTGAACCACCCTCCATTCTTTCACTTTATGTTTACAAAATTGTACCCTCTTAGAGAAATTGCAGCAGTTGGAATGTAGAATGGTCACTGTTTGCTTCCTCATAGTATCACTTTACTTTTCCTCAGCGACTTACATTTCCTGTAAACCAGGAGTTACCACTACATGTTCGATTAAAGCAGGCCCAGGTTTTCCACAGAAATGCTCTATACCAGCACAGGAGGAGCACCTTCTGAGGGGACCTACTGTCTGATTTCCTGCTTTGCATGGTGGGAAGACAGAGCAGTAGGTCCTGGCTGGGGTGACAGCTGGATCTCTCCACTGTAAAGACCTTATTTTACTCCATTTAGTTGCTTCAACAAAATACCAGAGACTGGATAATTTACAAAGAACAGATATTTATTTCTTACAGTTTTGGAGGCTGGAAAGTCCAAGATCCAGTTCCTGGCAGGTTTGGTGCCTGGAGAATGCTTCCATGCTGCATCATAGGCAGAAGAGTGGAAGCAGAAAAGGGCTGAACACTGTGTGAAGCCTCTTTAATAAAGGCTTTTATGATTCCATTCATGAGGGAAGATCTCAGGACTTTATCACCTCCTAAAAGCCCTACTTCTTAATATCACATTGGTGATAAATTTTTAATACATGAATTTTGGGGGACATTCACACCATAGTAGACCTCTGTCAACAAACTCATCCAACCAGCGACCATGTGATCCTGGTGACAGCAGAATCCAGTCACTTCTAAACCCTATTGCCCCCACAGCTGTGGTGGAAGGTACCACCATCTCTCACCTGGTGTTGGCTTACTGACAACAGTCCCTCCACCTGCTGCCTATTTCTGCTATTGCTCCCCAGTGTCTCTTCTTATAAAAGGGGTCAGAGTGACCTTTTAAAAATTCAGGCCCTATCCTATTGCTTCTGTGCTCTGAACTCACCAACTGATTCCCAACTCAGAGTAGTGATGGACTTCATGCCCTGGCCTCTGAGGCCTGAGGGACCTGGCCCCTGCCACCTCTTCCACCTCACCTCCACCCACCTGCCCTTGCTCACTCCCTGCTGGCACAGTAGCCTCCTCTCAGGTCTCCCACCCTCCAAGCCTGTCTGCCTTCTGGTCTTAATTCCATCATCACCTTCTCCATGAAGCCTTTCTTGGTCATCCTATGTGCAGCTATAACTCTTGTCTTGGCACTGAGGCCCCCTTCTGCTTTATTTGTCTCCACTGCACATAGAACTATCTGAAGTAATTGTATTTACTTGCCCATGTAATTATTTTTTACCTCCTTACTTAGAATGCAATTTACATCATCATGTAAATCTCATCTTCTTTCACTCTCTGTAAGTAGCCTTAGATAACTGATGAAGAGCTATGTATTTAATGTTAGAGAATCTCCTGACCTGGCTGAGATGAATGTACAATCAAGTTCTTGGGTGCTGTACTTGGGTACACTGTCCATTACAGTGTATGTAATGGAAATTTTGACTGTGTTTAGCTTAACCTAGCTCCCCAAAAGGGGTTTGACCTCACTATAGAAGACAGTGTCTACCTATCCTCTTTTAAAAAATAAATGACAAGAATCTGGAGAGCCAGTGCTTTTTTTGTGTGTGTGTGACAGGCTCTTACTTTTGCTCAGGCTGGTCTCAAACTCCTGTTGTAAAATGATTCTCCCTCCGGACCCTCCCAAGGGCTAGGATTACAGATATGAGCCACCACACCAGATGAAACCCAAGGTCTCTAAAGTCACAGTTAGTAAATAAGTCGTGATGTCAATGATCCAAAACATCAAATAATGTATAACTGAAAAAATGTACTGGGCTTGTACTCTTAATTTTAACAGTTCAATCCAAGTAATGTGAGGCTTTCTTGCTTCCAACTCTAATGCCTATCAATATGATACCACACACAGAATAAGACCCATAAATCCGAAAAGTAATATAAATCTTTAGTTGATGTTTTATTTTATTTTTTAATGAGGTAGTAGAGCAGGGGGCTAAGATTTTCTGACACTTTGTATATTCTTCCACTCTCTCCTCTACCACTTCCTTTTCTTCCTCCCCCTTTCTTTCTTTCTTTCTTTTTTTTTTTTTTGAGAAAAGAGCTTATTTGGTAAGTCAAAAATTAAAAAGCTATAATTAAACAGTTTACATGTATTATTTCTACTTCTCCCATGATAGAGCAAAGAACAAAGGACAGCATATAAATCCCAATGTTAAGTGAACTGTCTAGAATGATGTAATTTGCAGCTGTTGGGTCTGGAAGGGCTAAAACCCCAAGCTTTTCCCACTGTATTACATGGCACAACTACCAAGGGGACCCTCAGGTACATCATAAACTCCAAATACTCTTTTGTTTCCCTTTCAGTTTTTAATTAAAAATGCAGAATTTGGTTATTCTGTTTACTTTTCCATTCTCATCCACTGCTGTCATTCAAAAATCCAAACAGATTTCTAGTTTTTGTTTTTTTCAGAAGTTAATCCAAATAAACTTCTGCTATCACTTGCCTGTCCTTATTATCCCTCTCCATCCACTAACTTCCAAATTTTATTTGGAGCTTAATTTCTATACATGTACTAAAAACAAATGTTTGTTGTCCCCCACCCCAGGGAGGATTTTTTTCCCTTAATATTTCTTTAAGCAAATAGATCTGTTGCCTAACTAGCTGGTCTGCATAAAACAGCTTCCGGCAATTTTACATCACTTTTGTTTTTATTTACTTATTTCTTCTTTTGAGACAAAGTCTTGTTTTGTTTCATTGGCTACAGTGCAGTGGCATCATTATAGCTCACTACAACCTCAAACTCCTGAACTCAAGCGATCCACTTGCCTCAACCTCTGGGACTACACACATCTACCCAGCTAACTTTTTTCTATTCTTTTTGGAGACAGAGTCCCAGTCTCATTCAGGCTGGTTTCAAACTCCAGAGCTCAAAAGATCCTCCCTCCTCAGCCTCCCAAAGTGTTAGGATTATAGGTGTGAGCCACCACACCCAACTCACTTTTTGTAGTGATTTTTAATCTTAGGAGTGTATCAGAATCACCTGGAGGGCTTGTGAAACACAGACAGTTGGGTACACCCTGTGTAAAGGTTAGAATTTGCATTTTTAACAAGGTGAGATTAATGCTATTGATCTGTGTACCTCTCTTTTGGATACTTTTAGAATTATTCTAATGTTTAAAGCAATCTTTTTTGGCTTTGTTGATGTATGCTTGTTTGAGTAGAAATTATATACATTTACAGTGAACAGCTTGAGGTCTTGATATATGTAGACAGTGTGAAATACGTGTTCACTCTTCTTATAGTTCCACAGGCCACTCTAATCTCCTTTCCTTCTTTCTCTTGTCTTTCTCACTTCTCCAGTCTTCCTTCTACCATATAGCTCCATGATCTTTCTAGTATTGGCCAGTTTTTCTCTCCTTTGTCTTTAGTTCAGCAAGAACCCTGGTCCCACACTCAGAACAATAGAGGCCAAGCTGCCATGTGAGCAAAGATCTTCCCTTTCCTCTGGAGAGTGGGCTAAGCAGCCTCCATCCTCGTATTCATTCATCTGTGCTACGTTGACAGTTCTCACTATTCTCTTTCTTGCTTTTTGGCCTTGTTTAATTCTCATAGCTCTTGCCCTGCAGCCATTTTGAATAAACTTTTGAAAAGTACAGAGGACAAACACCTGATATATCCACTTGCCACTATTAAACATTCAACAGGATATGCCTCTGCCACGCCCATCTAATTGCGGTTTATTTGCTTAATATTAAAACACTTTCAGATATACATAAGCCATCTGCTTTTCCTCCAGATTCACTGAGCCCTGATGCATTAAGCATCTGTAAAGCTATTTTATTTTATGTCATTAAAGATGGGAATCTGCAAATGTAAATACCAATTGGAAAGCTTGAGTAGTTTTTCAAATTTTTCAATCATGCTGTTTGCTGAATTACTATTCTGGGTTAGTCTACTTGAGGCACAATTTCACAGTATCATCAAAGTCCTACTCCACTATTTAGATCCCAAATGACAAATTTAATGGCTTCAGTTAACACCCCAATGATGTAGGCTTAATTTTATGGTTCACCTATTTTTGCTATTTACTTTCCTGAGCTTGTGCCAAGCTGACAAAACTGTAAGAGAGCAGAGTCCGATTGTCCATGAAAGCAAATGCCACCTGTCTTGCAAAAGGAAATGCTGGATTCTCCTAAGATGGCACCCTGAAAGGGGCGCTCCCTATGGGGACAGGGGAAATGTAGCCTACATGGCTCCTACACTTTTCCTAGGTAATTCCCTAGTCAAACTAGCTTCCAGGAGATGTTCCTTCCCTTGAATGTTGTAGCTTAAATGAGGAGCTAAGGCCCTTCTGTCAGTAACCTTTGGCATTGCTTGTTTAGACCACACCTATGGTGCATATTGCAAGGGTACATGTCAAATCTATTAAGTGCAGAGTATAAATGTCTTAATACAATAATTAATCAGTTTCAGGGGAAGGCTATGTTAACCAGTTTCATGTAAGCATTCCAAATTGTATATAAAATCAGCACACTGTACCTCATCAATGCATAAATGTATAAAAAAAGATGTAAACAAGTATCACATATTCAACATTGGTTGAAATACCTCCTAAAAAGAACACAACAGAACATTTAGTTAATGATCAACTTGAATTTTCCTGAAAATAGAATATAATGAACATCTAAAATTTCTCCTTCTTTGTTCTATGTTCCTTAGTCACCCTGTCCTTGTTCCCAGAGATGACCAGTGTAACTGAGCTCTTTTACATTCTTCTTGAGCAATTCTGTACAAATCGTCCTATGATCTCTTCCCCCTTTTTTCTATGAATATACTGTGTCCACTTCTCTTTTTCTCTTACTCTATATCGAAAGTCCTCTAGCATGCAGACTTCCTCTTTCTTTCCTGATAGTTATGTAATGACCCCTTGCAAGGCAGTACCACAATATAGTTAGGCAGTTTCCCAGTGGTAGGCATTGGGTTGTTTCTAATTTTTCTTTCTACCAAAATGCTTCAATGAAAACAATAACTTTTTTACACATATGTGGATATATCTTTAGGACAATTTTCTAAAAATGGCTGGGCCAAAATGTATGTTAGTCTTTAATGTTAACTCATAGTACCAAATTTAAGCTAACGATATTCTGGTTTACGTCATCCCCTTGAAGTAATGAATGCACTTACAAGTTTACAAAAGGCTGTGAAATAATGTAAAGACATCCACCAGTGACCTGTGATGCTTTTTTAGTTTGTCAGAGGAATGCTTTTCTTCCTAGCTCTGAACTTGCCTTTATAGAGCAGAAACAATTTCAAATGAAATAAGTTGCTTTTCTCCCCTCACTTACCTCACACCCTTCTACCTACGTAAGCCATAGTGAACACACAGCTCCCCATCTCCATCCTCCCGACCCCGGCATCTGGCCCAGCCAGAACTGATGCCAGAGGCTGAGCACAAGGAGTGAGTGGTTAGCAAAAATACTGAGGAGACAGAGAGGCCAGGCAAAGGTAAAAAAGGGAGAAAGATAAGGGGTGAGAGATTTTTCTGCTGCTGGGAGAGGGGAGGATGGATGGTGCCTCCAGGGAATTCTGTAGGTGGCCTTATTTACTCTCCTGGTTGACTATGGTTTTTATAGGATGTGAACAAAATTCAGATTAAGACTGTCACTGTTATTCTATGGGAACATAAAGTTTGAGAACATTTTATTTTGCTCTCAATCTTCTAATTTTCGTAAATACTGGCAAAATCCCAGCAAACCAAATACATATGACAATGAAAAAACACTAAATAAAAAATACTAAACAATGCTGTTTGTGGTAACAGATTGTGTGGCAAAGTTTGCTGTGTGTTCACCATATTCTATTTCCTCTTCTTTTTGGGTGAGAGGTAGATTCTATTTTTCTGCTTGCCTAGCTATTTAGTGGAATCCTCTGCTATGTTCTGGTTGAAGCATTGTGGACAGAAGTGATGTGTACCACTTCCAGGCCTGGCCTCTAACAAAATCCTAATACAGTCACTCTTACTTTCTTTCTTCCTTCCTTCTTTTGTACAAAAATCTCCAAGGTCCTATGTGATGACAAAGCCAGAATACAGAATGAGACTTGTCCCTGAATTCTGCTCGGAGAAGAGCTACTTAGTTCAGGAAAGCTTACGTTCTGTCCTCATTAACTGGATATTAGCTGTCTCCTCGGGTTGGCCGTGTTGATAGCTTGCTGTAATATAGAGACACTTACGTGCCTCCGGTAAGAAGGGATAAGGGCAGGTATAGGATTCAACCTCAAGATATAGCTTTCCCCAAACAATCCTGCTCTTTTTTAGCACAAGGAGTCAGGTAATATTTTTGAAACATCTTAAAATAAAAATAAAAATAGATGTTTGCTCTGAATGCTGGAATAAACTTCTGAGAGCATTAAACTCTCTACTGGGCACCTTTTGTCTTCAGACACCGAAGGCCACAGGTGAAGTTTGTGATGACTGTGTGAACAGCTTGACCTCTGCCACATGGGAGAAGAGCAGAAAAGGAGGGTCGATCAGGGTAGGATGGGGGAGGGAGACTAACACTTGTGGGTGACAGCACTGTGTCTGGGCCTGTGTTATCTGCTTTCCATGTATTTTCTCACTTATAAATGCAGTGGGACAGATGCCACCCTCCTTCTACAGACAAGGGCACTCAGACTCTGAGATACTTCACTGATTCAAAATATGAAATGAGTGAGTGGTGGACTAAAATAGCACAGAGACACTTCCACGTGTGCAGAAAGGTTAGAGAGGGGAAGAAGAGAAGGTAGAGATGATAGAGGAGGGAGAGTGCACCAGCGGTGAGGACAGGACATGGCTCTACATGGAACCTCAGCACCAGCTACTGACCCCTCGCTCCTCTGAAGATGTTTGCTCTGTGCCAATGCAACCCCAGGAAATTGCTTTAGGCAGTTTTTATTTCCCAGGACACCTTGTTCCTTAAAGACTCGTTCAATTAAAGAGCTCAGAAAGGATTGCATTAACTTGAGATATGCAGTCTTCTTTTATTTCTCATCACCAAAATGACAAAGACAGAATCAAGCACCATTAGTGCTGATATTCAGCTCGTGTTAAGTCTTCATTAGAGCCCTTTAATGTAACCGTTTAAGGAGACATCAGCTTTTGGGAAAAACACTCTTTGAAAGCAAACTTAATGAAGTCCATTTCTACATAATCTGGAAGGAGAAATGTCTTTTGTGATTGAATTTCCAATTCCAACATATTGACTGATGTCAGCCTATTACGTGTCACAGAGAGCTGAACAAGCACATACTTTGTTCTGCCTTAGTACTGTGTGGTCTTAAGGTATTAAGATGGCAAAGCAGGCAGGGATGATGTTAAATCTCATTTCTGCTTCAGTAGAAGAAAAGTGCATTTATCTTTGTTCTTTGTCAACAATTTTACTTTTTAAAGATACATGTAATCCCTCATATTTGCTGGTGTTTGAAAGAGCTGCACTGAGTGATAGGTTTACCCACTGCTGTAAGAAGGGAAACATCCTCTGGTGGTTTCCTATTAAGTAGAACCTCAATGTCTTGCCTTGACTGCAGTGATCTGCCTACTTCCTACCTCCCACCTATCCAACCTCTTCTCCAACTTCTCTCCTGAACTCGGGTACTGCACCGTGGAGTGCTTCTTTCAATCTCCTGATTGTATCTGCCTGTTTCCCATCTCAGGCCTTTCCCCTTGATATTCTCTTAGACAGAAAGGCCTCTCCTGAGGTTCTTCGCATCACTGAATCCTCCTTCAGGTCTCAGCTCAGATGCCACATCTTTGGAGAGGGATTATCTGACCACTCTAGGGAAGGCAGGGCCCCACCATCCCATATCCATTTCCTCTCTATCACATCGTTCTGTTAATTTTTTTTTTTAATGCTTTCTGGTGCTGAGTTCTGTTAATTTTTTCTTTTTTTTTTAATTTTTTTTTAATTTCAACGCTTTATTTCAACTTATTACTTTGAAGGTTTTTTTTTTTTTTTATTTCTTTCTCCTGTAGTGTTTTCTTGCCCCCCCCCCCGTAGTTGGAATCACAAGGTCCGGCTGTCTCGTTGTCCTGTTGTTGTTGTAGTAGAGACGGGGTCTCACGCTGGCTCAACTGGCTCAGGCGGGTCTTAGCTGGTCTCGAACCTCTGAGCACAGGCGATCCGCCCGCCTCAGCCTCCCACAGCGCTGGGACAACAGGCGTGTGCCACCACGCCCAGCCAATAAATCTTTTTTTCATCTCACATTTGTTACATATTTGATACACAGAACTGATGTTCTTACTTCTTCCCGACCTCCAAATGTTTCCATAGCTAACATAAATTCTGAGTGAAAAAAAAGTGATGTTTACTATTTCACA
>CAUYQV010115064.1:0-25286 GCA_963574575.1 Galagoides demidoff
GCATCCTACAACTTCGACAGTGCATTCTTTCACAATTTCTGCATCACTGAATGGCTTCCCTTTTCCACTGAATATATAAGCCACTTTATCAGTTGCTTCAGTGGTATTATTTCCAGGTCTTATTGCTGCTTAAAAGAATTATCTTTGCCTTTTTTTTTTTTTTTTTTTTTTTGGCCAGGGCTGGATTTGAACCTGCCGTCTCCAGTATAAGGGGGCCAAGTGCCCTACTCCTTTGTATCTTTGCCTTTTATCTTTTAATTTCTGCAGTACAACCTTCTGTGATTCTCCCCTCATTTAAAGTATTTGTGGTCCTTATGAATATTACACTGCTGATAAGCTTTGAATTTCTTTAATGTTGATATTGCATTATCACAAAGCAAGCAAATCGTTTTATCTTTAGCAGAAACAAGATAATATTGCAATTCCCAAGTCTCATTAAAAAATCTGTTTTCTGCCTTCAGTGTTCCCTTGGTCGTCTATGGCATGATGGACTGTTAAGCAGACAGAATTTAAAAAATACTGTTGAGTTATGCAATTATTCACAAATTCCACTTAGAGACACAGTGCACAGTTGTCAAAAGCTGATAACAAACTTGTATACTCAACCCTGTAGACTCTTAACAACTAGCTTCAGACAGTAGTGGCACAAATCAGGCAGGGAATTTAGAACTAACTCCTGAGTGTAGCAGCCATTGTTCAGCCCTTTGGCTTACAAATGTTCTAATTGTGCCAGTCAGTCTAGGATGATTATTTCACCGAAACTTATTTTATTTTTTTAGTATTTTAAATACATTCATTTAAAAAATAAAGTAAAAATATAAAAGACAAACAAAAATGTATTAATAAAAATAAAAGAATTTATTGTATAAAATAATAAATGGATTCAGTCAAAAAGCTGTACTTAAGGACCTAGATGACCACGTGTGGTCTTAAGACCACAGGTTCCCCGTGCCTGCCTTAGGTTTTCCAATGTCATCTCTGTTTTGTGTTCCATAGATAGGAAAGATCTACCCAGCGCTCCCTACACCCAGACCAACAACACTTTTAAACATCAGAGAGGTGATGGGAATGCTTGGTCTTTTCCCAGGAATCCTGAAGTGGGTAAAACTGATCGACAACTTTGAAGGAGAGTATGACTACGTGACCAACGAGGGGACGGTGTTCACATTCAAGACAAATCGCCACTCTCCCAACTATCGTCTAATCAACATCGACTTCACGGATCCTGACGAGTCTAAGTGGAAGGTGCTTGTTCCTGAGCACGAGAAAGATGTCTTAGGTAAGAACACGTGCTACTCGAAAATCGTGCGTTTTGTTCTTGATGAGAACGCCAAGTGACCATACCTGTCATTCTCGAGGCACGGTAAAAGACCTTCAACCTGTAATCATCACGTCACCTTCATTCAGAATGAGGTGCCTCCATTCCACAGGGGGACATCTTTGTAGTTTAGTGTGATAGCACGTAGAACTTTCAAAGGTGCTTTTGTAAAAATGCCAGTTGTCTTTGCCTACTTAACTATCTGATGACAATCACAAATGTTGAATTTTTTAAACTGTTTAAGCTTGGAACCTTTCGCTTTAAGCTTTTGATTGCCCTTTGACTATTTGCCTTGTACCTGTTGTAGATCTTAGGGTGGAAAGATCTACTAGAAAAGAGGATAGATGGTTATCGGGTTTAATCTAACCCAGGGCAGCTGCTGCTCTGTGCACTGAGCTGCATTCACCTCTTGAGAACCTCATTCTGTTCCGTATCAGCTGCCTCTCGGTTCTCTTTTATTTATTCTCTCTGTGATCTTTCCAAAAATGATGCTCTGCATTAGAAATTATTTATTATGTGAAAGCTGAATTTGGTTAAAATAAGTTTCACCAGTTTAAGGACAAGTTTTTACACAAAAGGAGTGTTCAGTACCTCCAGGCCAATGAACAGTTTCCTTGTTGGAGGTGAGAGGATGGATTGAATAGGGATAAAATCCAGGGCCATTTAGAAATGCAAAGGTATATGGTATATATATAATCAGGAAATAATTTATTTTGAGATTTGCAGAATGTCCTTCTCTCAGATAAAATATTCCTGAAATAAGTTTTTCATTGAATTAAAGCACAGGTGTTGGAGATAGATCCAAGTTCATGTCCTAGACTACCAAGAAGGGGCTCTTTCTCCCTGACTCAAGGTAGTGTGCTGTCTGTGCCTGGCAGGTATTTAAACCTGGCACTGCGTGGGGTGGGGGTGGCAGATGATCTCAGCTGACTCTCTCAGGGCGACAGGTTCCTCTGGACCCTTCCTGCTGGGCCCTTGGTGCTGGAGATCCCTCTTTCCTCGAGGAAGTATTACTGAGTGTTTGCTTAAGACTCTACTCACCCCTGGTTGCACCTCTCCACCCTCTTGTACTGAGATCTTTGCATCCCTGCAGGCAGTCCTGTTGGTCAGGACCCAGGATAACCCTGTGCCTACTCTTACTTCCAAAATCCACCTCTGCACCCTGTAGCGTGGCCCCTCCCAGGCTCCTCCAAAGTGGTTGGCCCTTGTCCTGCTTTCCAGGTTTCCCTTTGACTTCCCAGGTTTGGATCAGGTTTGTTTGGACAGACCAGTGCTCTGTCTCTCTCAGGCTGGGGTTACTAGAAGACAGTAACCATGTCAGCCTCACTCTAGTCAGGAGAGGGACTCACAGCATGGCTTAGGTTTTTTTCCCTGGGAGACCTTATCACCTGTCTTCTCAGAGCCTTCTCACCCTTCTTTATGTTTGGATCCTACATTGTGGAGCAGGTGCTTAACCATTTCCTATAACATCTTCTGCAGGTGCTTAACCATTTCCTATAACACCATCTTTCATGGTCATCTGGGTAGCCTAATGGCTTCTGTCTAAACTGAGACAGGAATGCCCCCTTGGGTGTGGTGACAGCCAGCATTTAGGGAGTGTTCCCTGAGTTTTAGATTTAGCACTCTGCACCAGAGCATTCACCTGAGATGAGACTTGCTGTTGGGAGTCTGCACGTGGGGTGCCTTTGGTTTTCCAAGTGCAAATCAGGTTGGAACAGTGGTTCCCGTATAGGAGCCATCATAGATGTAAATAATCCCCACAGCATCTGAATTTTCCACCATTTAAAGTCAAAGGGATTTAACTGCACCTTAAGGTGACACCTCATCTTAGAGATCTAATGAAATGCAAATGAATGCTCGGAGATTTGAGGGGGTGATGTGTTTTTATAACCCTCCCTCTGAAAAGGTTATACACGTAAGTTCTTTAGATTGGAAAGGGAAACCTTGGCTGTTCACTAGAACTCATCAATTCAAGGAGAAGCACAGTTGAAGTTGCCGTGTGTCATTAGTACAGAGTGCCCTGGTGAGAATAAAAACTAGAGATGAGTCATGAAGTACAGCCATAAAGTCAGAGCTTTTATTAATGACAGTCTACAAATCACCTTGTCCTTTTCATATTCACTTTTGTCTGTTTGATAATTCCGATGTACTCATAGTTAACACGGATTGATGATTCTCTGACAGCCATAATTTACTTCATCTTTCCCCCTTACTCTGCTTTCTTTAGACCATTAGGCTGCATGAGGCATTTATTAAGAAGTCATATCGGAGAATGAAAAACATTACTTTTGGATGTAATTTTATAACCTCACATGAGGAAAAGTTAGCAATAGTAATCTAAGCAACCCAAGACTGAAGCCTCAGAGTTTCGTGTCTTGTTTACGTGGATAAATTCTGACATCACAATTGTGAACGGCTGGTTTCCAGGGTTATGGAAAAAACCATTGCCCAGAACTACCCCACCCCACCTCCGCCTTGGAACCCAAGGGCACGTTTGCCACTGCAGCTCTGGCCTTGCTCCTGTGGGCCACAGCATCTCTGCGCCCAGATGATCCTGCTGACCTCAGACTGGCCTCTGATGGCCGCTTGGGCCTTTCCTCTCCCCGTCACCTGGCTCCCTCCTGTTCTCCCAGCTCTGTCCCCACAAGCTGCAACCCTGGGAGGGGAGGAGAACTCATTTCTTCTCTTTCTTGCCCACTCTTTGTCCCCAGCTTAATTTGGTGCACTGCCCGTTAGGTTTGTCCTCAGCTCCCTTCCATCCTGATAGAGACTTCCACTGTGCCGCATTCGGCTGTCAGGTACGGGCTCTATTAATGCCATCTTTATTTACATCACCCTCTGTTCAAACAGCAGCCCCTCAGTAACAGGTAACTGGCTCCCTCCTACCGAGCTCACAGAATCCCCCATTAGGCCACCACCAGCATGGCCACCCACCCCTGAACTGACAACTCTTTTTTTTTTTTTTTGGAGACAAAGTCTCACTTTGTCACCCCTGGTAGAGTGTGGTGGCATCATAGCTCACAGCAACCTCAAACTTTTGGACTCTAGTGATTCCCTTGCCTCAGTCTCCCAAGTAGCTGGGACTACAGGTGCCCACCACAGTGCCCTATTTTTTAGAGATGGGATCTCACTCTTACTCAGGCTGGTCTTGAATCTCAGAGCTTAGGCAATCCACCTGCCTCGGCCAGAGTGCTGGGATAACAACGTGAGCTGCAGCGCCCAGCAGCAGTGTTCTTCTTGAAAATGGATCTCTCACTTGTTCTCTTTACCACTCTTCCTCCTGTCCTTCCTGTTGGTCATGCATCTGTACTCCCTTCCTCTCTCCTCATTTCTAGCTTTGGCCTCCATCCCTTAAGTTACTCGTCTTCCCACCACCTCTTCCCTCTCTCCCTGGTAGCCTCATCACCCACCCCTACCCATCTCCACACACCTTACTCAGGGCTCAGTTCAGCCCTTGATTAAGGGCTGTCTCTCATTGTGAGTCCTCAAAACAACCAATCCCTGGGCAGCACCTGTGGCTCAAAGGAATAGGGCACCGCCCCGATATTCCAGAGGTGGCAGGTTCAAACCCAGCCCCGGCCAAAAAACTGCAAAAAAACAAACAAACAAACAATCCCTTACCTTTGTTTACATCTTACTACTTGTATTTTTTTATGGTTGTGTCTCAGGGGCAGAAATGACCTCATCTTTCTACTTGTCTCCCTAGCTCCTTGCAGGGAATCTGTGCATATAAAGCGCTTAACATATTTTTGTCAAATAACCTTTGCAGACACAAGTCATGATTTAGTTTTTATTGTTGTTTTTAGTAGCTCCTGTAATCTGATATTGGACACAAAATAAGTAGGCAGGACTATTTATATTCTATATATTGCCTGTCTTAAGCTCCTGGCCCAAGGTGAAGAAGGTTTCATTTTCTCTGGACATAACAGCAACAATCACTTATTAAGGGGGTATACTAAAAACCAGATGGAATAATTAAAACCAATCACGAAATGATTTTGCAGGCCCCATTGCTGCATAGCACATGGCTGTTTATCAGTGTGATAAGTAGTGTGGTTTTCATTAACTTTCGGAAGGTTTGCTCTCTCCTCTCCAGAATGGGTAGCTTGCGTCAGGTCCAACTTCTTGGTCTTGTGCTACCTCCATGATGTGAAGAACATTCTGCAGCTTCACGACCTGGCGACTGGTGCTTTGCTCAAGACCTTCCCCCTCGAGGTCGGCAGCGTCGTGGGGTACAGCGGTCAGAAGAAGGACACTGAAATCTTCTACCAGTTTACTTCCTTTTTGTCTCCAGGTAAGTGTCTTTCACCATTGCTGCTCGCTTTACCAATCAGATTGACGTTGAGGTTTCTGTGGGGACACGGAAATAGTGCTATGCTGTTGAAAACCATGTGTCCTGTATTACAGCCAAAATTACCTAATGGGAATAAAACCTTAAAACGTGCTCAGAACACAGGGAGACGTAAACGGCTGACGTTGCATCAGACTTACATTCTCAGACTCTGTTCTTCTGGGAGCAGGAGCAGCTCTTGTTCTATGTTGATTAAAAATCAGCACCAACAAATACAGCGTTTGATTCAGGCTTGGTCTGTATGTACAAGAACGTACAGTGCACATAACAGAAAACAAACTAAACCTGTAGCTGCATCTGATGTTTAAAAAAAAGTTTTCAAGAATACACTGAGCTGTTAGACTGAATTAAAATGTAATTCTAAAAGTCTAGTCTTACAGTATGAAAAAGCAACGTGCATCATTGGGTTCTAGTAGAAAAGGGAAAATGCTTGTAAGTTGTGATTTTACATCATATGATATGGGATAATGTTCCCCCAAATAAAAATGGCTCTCGTTTTAAAAAAAGGAAAAATGGTTGTTTTCATTTTGCTTTGTTTTGGTCTTTTCTCTGCTTCTCAGTTTGGCTACCCTATTTCCTTGGGGTTGTCACTATACACACACTGTGATTTGTCCCCCGCTCAGTCGGCAGCTTACAGCTGACCAGCCAGACCTTGTCCTAAAAAAAAAATCTGGCTGAAAAAAATTTCTGCACTTGTTCATTTGTTGAGCTCCTCCAGGGTGCTTTTGTGTCCCACCCACTTGGGTCCCAGTCCTTTGGCCAGCTGACAGTGATGTCTCATCCTCTTTTATTTTGAGCCTCTGAATCACAGCAGGCAGTCCTTAAGGAATATGGCTGTGGTGACAGGGTGCTGCCAGGGTTATTAAAACCAAAAGAATGATGTTCTGTGAGTCTGACAGTGTATCTGGAATACCTTTACTCCAGCACCGTGCAGAGGATGGAGAGGGGCTAGGAAAAAGAGCCCCCAAGACTGTGGAGGCCAGGACAGGAGTCAGGAAACACAGTGGACAACTCCCCTTCAGGTGCCCTGTGCACCCCTCACACTTCCCCCTCCCCCAGAGCCTGGAGCGTAGTGGCAGGAAGACCAGGAAGAGTCCCTTTCTTCCAGATAGCCATTCTTAATCCACTATGATTTATTTCCTTAAACTGTTACTGTGGAAATTACTCCAGAAATTTTACTTGGGAAAAGTTTCTGTCTTAAACCATTTACATGGATAAATGACAATGAGGAAGACAGAGTGGGGGTGACTCTCCTCCTCTTAATAAAAGCAGAGTCCCCAAAGGTCTATAAACTTCCTTCAACAACCCCGTGACCGTTTATTTCAGTAACAAGCTCATCGTTACCTGGGGAAGAAAGGGCTCATTGTCCTAGTGTAAAATGTTGGGTTCTTTTCCAAGCAGTGAAATATTATCTGTGACTGCGGCTGTGACATTTGAAAGGAGAAGTGTGTTCCTCGTTCTGTACGGCCAGGCAGCTCTGACCAAGCTTTAAATTGTTCTCGGGAAGCTTTGTCTGCTTCCTTTGTCTCTTCTCACTCTTTTTGCCTCCATCCTTCTCTTCTTTCTGCTGAATGCAATTTGATCTCTAAAACCAGAGAACTGGGCTTCCAGACCCGGGCCTTCTGCAAAAACAGCCATCAGATAATTAAATTAGATCTCATGAAAGCAACAATTGGTAGTGTTTGTGTATACACACATCCATGCACATCCCAGCTCACAAGCTGTCTTGCTGGTCTCTAAAGGTTAGCTGTTCACAGCTGCAGTAAACAGCAGACGTACTAAATTAACATGGGTGAGTCAAGCCCCAGGGTCACAGATTACTACAGCTCCAGCTTCCTGCTGTGGTCGTGTGGTCCATCTGGCAGGTACGCACCAGCTGACTTTGTTTCCCATGGACGCACAGAGTAAAGACACACCTTGAGCCAAAGCTGTGAATTAGTTTTGCACCTTTAGTAACACTTGGGAGAAAACAGGCAGCCAGGGCAACTTGGAGCACAATGCACTTATTCCCTGTGGTTCAAAGCACTTAGTGGTTGAACTGATTAATTTTCTGCTTGTGGAACCTTGGAGGGTTGCCTGAGGTTAGCTCCAGAAAGACTTGCATGTTATAATAATTCAGTATGGCAGTCCCATCCTCATGGCCCTGGGAGACAGGGATGAGAAATTAAAGAAGCCTTTCACATTCTTTGGGAAAGATGACAATTTTTTATGAGACTTGTTTTTGGTTTTTTCTACTAATAAATTAAAACCCAACCTATCAGTTGAAACAGTGCCTTCGTGGGTTGTGAAGTTTGCCTTTGTACATATCCAACTTTTTAGATCTCTCTGATTCTTCATTTGCAGTTTCTCCTAGAATCATTCTTCTAACTCCCACTTCTGCCTCTTTATATTTATTTCATATTAAACTGGGAACATGCACCTGATCTCCCTGCCTCCTCCCTGTGGAGGCCTTCTTAAAGAACTGTTTTCATCAGGAGACATCATCTCAAGTTCAGACACCTCTTCTGGCCTTACGGTCCTCCACACTCCAATTCTCTCTCACCCTTAAATTTTGAAATTTAGTTATTTACTTATTTTTTGAGACAAAGTCTCACTCTTCACCCTGGGGTTGAGTGCAGTGGCATTATCATAGCTCACAGTAACCTGAAACTCCTGGGTTCCCGTGATCTTCCTGCCTCAGCCTCCCACGTAGCTGGGTCTCCAAGTGCCTGCCGTAACAAGAGACAGGGTCTCACTCTTACTCTGGCTGGTCTTGAACTCTTGAGCTAAAGCAGTCCACCTGCTTGGACCTTCCAGAGTGTGAAATTTATTTCCTAAAAATCACCTGCCAGGAGCATCCAACCGCAGCCTGCATCTGGCTATGAATGCTTACCTGTGATGGCAGATACCACAAAAATTATGCACAGATCTTTTTTGCTTGTCAGCTTTTGTTAGTGTGTATTTAATGTGTGGCCCAAGACAATTCTTAGATATGCATCTGTAGCCAGCCGCAGGCTGTGGTTGGAGGCCCCTGTGTGGTCCTTTCTGGTTTGCGATTCTAGGATGTTTTCTTCAAACCCCACCTTTCCTTATTCTTACCCCACGAGAGCCAAATCAGGTAGGACGCAAAGCATTGTTACATTTCAGGGACTCACGTTATGGTGAATGTGCAGTGGGCTAACCTGGGGCTAACCCAGATGGGTCCATAAACAGAAAGTACTGATACAAGATGCAGAGCACTAGTACCTTCCGTCTTAACACAGCTTCCTTCAAGGTTTTACTTCTACACAGGACAGAAGAATAGAGGTCAGGCGTAAAACTCTTTCTCTGAACAGTGACCAGCCCTGTTGTATGTTTATTTCATCCTGCTGCTAGATTTGATGTCCCAGCCTTTTTAGGTAAACAGGCATTCAGAGTATAGTTCCTATGTACTGTCTCTCACTAGAGGGTTTGCTTTCTGGTCCTTCAGTTCCTTATCTTGGGCACTAAGCTGGTGACTGCCAGAGCTGGGAATTCTGGCTCCTGAGGCCTCCAGCATCCACGGTACTACAGGTCACAGGGATACCGGGCTGGTGTCAGGAGCTCTGGTGGCACATTCTCAGTCTGCATGCTCTGTTTTTGCTTGATTGCTTGGAGGGGTTTTTTGTTTGTTTGTTTGTTTGTTTTTTCCCCAAAAATTCAGATGCTTTTTGCATTGGTGGGGTACCAATTACTAATCTTGAAAATTTAAGTATATCACAAATAGCTTTTTATCCTCACGATTACACTCCTCCTAGCAAGAGCAGTATTTAGTATATCTGGCAGATTAGAATGCATGCTCACAGAGTATAGTTTAGAAGTACAGGTGGTTCCCGGGTTATGGACAAGATACATCCCTGAGAATGTGTTTAGGTTGGATTTGTATGTGACTCAGATCCCGGATGAACCATCCATATCAGTAGTAGTAATAATAACAGCAATACCCTCATGGCTCATATGTGGTAATAATAATGTAATGTAATAGTATAGTAGTAATATCCCTGTAGTATAATAAGTTACAGAAACTTTGTGCTCTTCTAATTCAGACAAATGGAACATAAAAACAAACTTACATGAGAAATGTAGCAAAGAATATTAAAGTTTAACACTACCTAATGTTGCATCAGTGTCTTACTGGAAGGGTCATTTTTGAGGTAAGAAGGGAGGCTGATGCCAATCAGATGATGATGAGAATGGAGTAGGTGCCAGAGAGTCAGGATTTGATTCTATTGCTGGAAGAGGGACACTCACACTGACATTGGTCTCTTGAAAAGGGAGTCTAGGGTAGTTTGCGCAGCCTTTTTATTATAAATGACCTTGTATCAACTGATCACCCACTTTGTCACCCACTCAGAGTTAGGATCTTTCTCGCCAAGCTTAGCAGATCCTACTTCAGTGAGACAAAAAGCTTCAGCTAATTCATTGGCTGTACACTTCCGTGGCTCTGGATCTTCTGTTTCTTCACGTGCTTGTCTTTCTGTCAGCTGCTTCTCTATCCACGAGACCAGCTGCTAGTAGGACGCTGCCCCAGTGAACCACTTACACCGTGCAGGTTTGTTTCTGCGCACAGAAGAAACTAGTTCCTGAATGATTTAATTATAAATTATCCTTATGGGAAGGCTTGGAAACCCAAAAGTGGGGAATGCCTTAAGCTGAGCCGCCCTTAAGCCAGGGACTGCCTGTATATTATATATAAAGATGCATTCTAACAAATATCCAAGCAAGGACTGCCCGTATGTTACATATAAAGATGCAGTCTGACAAATATCCAAGTAGGGACTGCCTGTATGTTACATATAAAGATGCAGTCTAACAAATATCCAAGTAGGGACTGTCTGTATGTTACATATAAAGATGCAGCCTAACAAATATCCAAGTAGGGACTGCCTATATGTTACATATAAAGATGCAGTCTAACAAATATCCAAGTATAACTTGAACTAAGAAAGTCAGCACTTCATGTTATGTATCTTTTTTCTGTCAGTGTTGATCATACACCCTATTATGGCAACCTTAAAATAGTTTGTAAGCAGGAGAACTGAAATAGCATTCAAAAAAAGATCAGCAGCCATGCTGTTAACAGATGTTGGTGTACTTCCTCCCTGCCTGCAGGGGTCAGAGTTTTATTGCTCCTCGGTGGTTAGGGAGGTGTGTACTCGGAGGAGTTGAGGAGAAAGGGCTGCCATTCTAATACGTGATTACTCCATGTAAATGTGCCCTGTGGTAATGCCATTGGTTTTTGGTTTCCTAGCAAGTACTGGTGGGATCACTAAATCAATTTTTCATATACTTGACATCAGTATGTTTGAAGTATTAGGTGGGGAAATGCTGTTTCCACATGAGCCACTCTGCAGATGACTAATTCTGCTTCCTAAACCACAGCGGTGTCACTGTTTTCAAACATTAATGACTTGTCTTATTGTTTCTTTGATTTAGTTCTTAAATGTTAAAAAAGTAGTAGCATTAAATTCAGGAAATGGAATTTTAATTAGTGTTAAATAAGCTGGAATTCATGGTGCATATTAATCATTTTGTGTTGTGCATAATTACTGGGATAATCAGAACTGAAAAAGCAGTTTTGCTATGACTGTCAATCACCTCAGTCCCTGATTGGTGTCCACAAGTGTGTCTGCGTGTGGGTGATGTCAGGTGTCAGGAAACCCCACCACCACCACTGGTTCTTGACCTTGGGCAGATCATTTAAATTCTCTGTCAATTCCCTCCCAGATAAAATGGCCCTAAGTCAACGGTATTCTTTGACCTCCTATGTGACCTGGCTAGGGGAAGACCTGTTAAGTTTAAGTAATATTTTAAAATCTGTTCACTTTAATGCTGGCATTCTTTGCCGTTTTCTCTGTGTATAGGAAATTTGTCCGTGTCAGCTATTGCATTTGACCTTCACCAAGGCCTAATTCTGATCCTTGGTGGGCTTCCTTTTCACCTTTCTCATATTCAGAATGCATTTGAATCTTCTAAAGCGGACACACAGATGAGTATTGTAGGGAGGAAAGCCGCGTGAACTGGTGATGGTGAAGAGTGCATACAGGTGGCACTCCCCCGCCAGAGGACCTGGTGGGGACCCTCCTGCGGTGCTGAGTGACCAGGCGCCTGACTCTGCTCCTCTCTTGCCATCCTGCCATCTGCTTGTGCTCTGTGGTCCTTACCCATCTTCATCCAGCGAGTCTTGCGAGCTAAACTGAGACTTCCTCTCCCTTTCAGGTATCATTTATCACTGTGATCTTACCAAAGAGGAACTGGAGCCAAGAGTTTTTCGAGAAGTAACCGTGAAAGGCATTGATGCTTCTGATTACCAGACAATCCAGGTATGGAGAATCTGATCTTGTCAGCATGAGAGTTAGGAAGTCTCACTTTCAGGCTGGACCATTCATACTCCAGCTTGTCAGAAGCCATGGAGGTAATCTGTGGTGATACAAGCAACAGATATTTCTGGAGTCCTGTTGCTGGACATCGAGCCTGGTGCCTGGCACAGTGCCTGCCCTCGCCTAGCTTGTAGGTTCTGCTCCGTGGTTTGTTATTAGACCAGAAGCCTGAGTTCCTTGTCTTGGGGTTCTTTGTTACAGTAGCTGTCAAAGGAACAGTGTTGGTATCAGTCTGCTAACTTGAAAGTGGGTTGTGTTCTAGCTCAGGTCTTTGGGTTTCATAAACAACAATGAAGATTTGCTCTATTTAAACTAATGTCATGTCACCACAAGCTCAGTTTTTGGTCACCATCTTTTCAGGTTAAGAATCTCCTTTTTTGTTTTTTCAGCTCCCCAAGGGTACTGAGACTTCCAGAAACTGAGTCACTGACTGATCATGACGAAGAATGTTTCTGTTCCTTACAATGAAAGGCCACTAATAGGCCACCAGGTGTTGATCAAGCTTCTCCCACCTGTGGGAGAGGAGCGCTTAGGAATCAGAACATTGTTTGTGAAGGAAGATTAGGACAGAGAGCACCGACTGTTCCGAGAATGTGTCTGTGAAACCAGGGCATGATTATATCTTGATGAATTACCCATTAGCTGTCTAGAAGTAGTGTAGGTGATAGGCTGGATTCTAGATCATAAATAAAGCTCTGTTTGCACAAAAAGGCAGTGGGCTGGGTTTGGTGCAGGGCTGAAGTTTACCAACCTCTGTTCTTCATTGTCCTAAATCATGAATCAGTCAGCAAACAGGCCCCCTGTCTTATTGGAGACCCGCCATGCTTACTCATTCACATAATGCCCTTGGCAGCTTCAGCACTTGAGCAGAACAGTCACAGCAGGAACTGTGTAGCCCACAGGCTGAAAATATTTAGTATTTGGCTCTTTAAGAAAAAGTTTGCTGGATCTTCCTCTATGTAAGTGGTATTTAAAATCACAAGGCATGGTTCTCTGTCAAAAAGCCTTGCTAGACAGGCCTGAGACCTGCCATATGCTTGTTGGGTGACATTGGGCAAATCACTTAATTTTTCCAGCTGTAAAATGGGGATATTATCTTTTTTTCAGGATTTTTGGAGGTGCAATTTATTTATGAGATGCGATATACTAAGGGTGTGGCACATTAAACAATCTAATTTTTGCAGTCAGTATTTAAAATGTTAGAAATACGTGAGACTGAGTTTTCCTCATCTCTTTGGCTTACTTCTTGTTAGTTTCATTTTCAAGGAGAGCCACTGTCTGGAGAGGGATTCTGTAGAGCCCGCAGCCCTGTCTGCTGTTTACATGGTTCCTGAATTCATCCTAGTCCTGTGTGTGATTAGACTTTTTAAATCTCTTCACTTTTAGGTTGGCATTCTTTGCTGTTTTCTCTGTGTTTAGGAAATTTGTCCCTGTCAGCTGTTGCATTTGACCTTCACAAGGCCTAATTGTGATCCCTGATGGGCATCCCCAGGAAGGACAGGTGTGGCTCCCTGCCGGCCCGGCCATCCCCAGCACGTGCTCCTCTACTCTCAAGAGCACAGTCTCGGCTGCCCCAGGATTGAGCCAAGTCACCTGAGAGACCCCAGTCTTCTCCTTACCTCTACTACTGTCTCTGATACCCAGAACCCTCAGCTCTGCATGAAAAAAGATGTTATTTTCCTCTCTTTTCCACCTTCGCACAAACAGCTGGTACCCAAGTACACGATTGGGTACAGAGTTGGGGAATGGCGGGGCCCCGGTAACTGCCAGGGAGGCCACTTCTCTAGGGAAGAACCTCTTCCTTCTTAGGGTCGGGGTGGTTTCTCCAGTCACATGGCTTTTATCCCCAGCTCTGATAGGAATAGTGTTCTTTAGAGATGGTGAACTAGTTACCATCTGAAATGTATCTTCATTTCAAAGCAGTGCAAGTGCTTGTGTGGTTTAGAAACCTGTCAGCCATGTACATAGCAGCTTGAAATTTCCAGATTAAACCGAGGAGAAAATGTACTTGGGGGCTGTCGATTGCCTGTGTCATTGGAGAACGCACGGAATTTCTCCGTGGTTGGCTCTTTACTTCCCAAAGAAGACTTCCTGATGTTAAACTACTCGGATGTGTGTAGCTTTCTATTTGTCCTGCCTCAGAAGGGAGAGTAAAAGGATTCTTGGTAGCAGTAGTCACTGGACGCACTCACTGGCTCACAGATCCTAACGCCCTACACTTCATTTCCATGCTTAGAAGGTAGAACTGGGCCTGTTACTCTCAGGTTTAGCTGCTGTGTATAGTGCAACAGAAGAGCTTAGACCTCCTGATTGTGCACAGCATCCGTATTGTACTGTTCTTAAAATAGAATTCTTTCATTGTGCAGAGGTGCCTTTGAAACATACTATGATGTCACAACACCATCAACTTGTGTCACTTAAAATCATTTTGCAGTGGTTTACATCAATGTATGCAGCAGGACTTTGACGTGAGAGTACGACGGATGCTCTCACGCTTTGATTGGGCTCTTGACCTGCCTTCTACAGTGATAGTCACTCTTGCCGGCAGTGACTCCCACTGTAGAAACCAGGCTGTAGGGAGGGATGTGCATGAATGGAGAGCATCCCAACAGTGCGCAGTAGAAACCATAGTATTTGGGGGAAGAAAGATGTCCTACTTTTGTTCTCAGATCCTTGGGGTAATGTTACTTTTAACTCCTTTTGACCCTAGGGTTTATATTTATTCTATATGTGATAGAATATCTCCCAGGCTATTTATAGTGCCTTCTTCCATTCTCTGAGGCATGTCATCACTTTGATGCAAATACTGTAGCACAGGCGACCCTGCAGGGCTGATCAGTGCTGATTAGTGGCAGCCATGAGCATGCACATCATTTAATGGCCCCAGCTTTGTGGTGGTAGAGGTGGTAAAACAGCCAAGCCAACAAGAAGGAAAGGTGGAAGAAACATATGGCTAAATGAGCCTCCGAGGGCTGTATTCCTGCAAGACCATGAGAATCTTGATTGGGAAAGTGAAGGATCTGGTCATATTTTGCTCACAGATGCAGAGCAGAGCTGCTGTCAGTACAGCCCTTTACTCATTCCCGATGGTAGCAATGGGTAGGAAATTGATCTGTAGCAAAAATACAGTAGAACCTCCCTACACATAAGTTGAGCTAATTTTCATAGGCCAGACGTGCACCACATGTGCATTATGTTGGTCGCCTCCATGTGTTGACCAGTTTGTTAACAAGGGGTCCAGTTACAGAGGCTCTACTGTAATAATGTTGAGAATCAGATCCTGGTAAAACTATCAGTTTCTCTCCTAATCTGGAGCAGAGATAAGAATTTAGTTTTAGGCTGGGTGCCAATAGCTCAGTGATTAGGATACTGGCCACGTACACCGAGTCTGGCGGGTTCAAACCCATCCTGAGCCAGCTAAACAACAATGACAACTGCAACAAAAAAATAGCTGGGCATTGTGGCAAGCGCCTGGAGTCCCAGCTACTCGGGAGACTGAGGCAAGAGAATGGCTTAAGCCCAAAGAGTTTGAGGTTGCTGTGAGCTGTGACGCCACAGCAATCTACCAAAGGTGACATAGTAAAACTGTCTCAAAAAAAAGAAAAAGAGAATTTAGTTTTCTAAAATTGGTTAATCTTTTCTTTTTCCTGCTTTGTATGGGAATGGGACAACCACAAAATATTGATCAGAACTTCCATGTTTTTGTCTTTTAAAAAGAAATTGGAAAGCGGAGCATTAGAAATTACATTTGTAAAACAGATTTGGTAATGAGTGAATTTACTTGAAGAGAATATGTCTACATTTATAATCAGTAATGTTTCATTTTAAAGAAAGTAATAGGGAAATGGTAATTAAATTTGAACTATCAGTACATATTTATAACTATGGTGTGCAGTGACATGTACTATTTAGGTGCAAAGAAAAGTGGACTGGAACTTTGAAATATGTAGATCTGAAAGATCAAACATGCGCAGGATGATATTGCAGTGGCCAAGGGAACGGTGCAGGCTTTGGTCGTTGATGTGAAGTTCAAGGCGTCCTGGCCAGAGTAAAGGAAGAGGGTTTACAGGACTGAAAGTTTGGCAGGGTTCTGAGAGGTAGGTGTTTTTATAATTCCCAGTTCCCCAGAGAGTCCTAAAAGATTTCACCTCTGCCTTTTGTTCAAAGACCACCTCTGCCTTTTTGTTACGATATAATTCCATAATTTCACAGTAGATTCAAGATAAGAATCAGACCCACAGGACTGGGATGGGGCTGCCTGTGGTACTTGCCGTCTGTGGGTGGAACGTGCACAGGGCTGAACGTGACCTGGCAGAGCAATTAGTGGAGCGAGAATACACTTTCTGGTTGTAAATGTCTTTCTTTTGTTCAGCCAGCTGAGAGGTTGGCTTTTCTTATTTCAAAATTCATAGACCTGAAAAAGAACATTTGACTGAGTATTCTGCAGATAAACTCCAGTAACAACAGTTTCTACTTTTTTTTTTTTTTTTAAGAGACAGAGTCTCACTTTGTCACCCTCAGTAGAGTGCCATGGCGTCACACAGCTCACAGCAACCTCCAACTCCTGGGCTTAAGCAATTCTCTTGCCTCAGCCTCCTAAGTAGCTGGGACTACAGGTGCCCGCCAAACACCCAGCTATTTTTTGTTGCAGTTTGGCCGGGGCCGGGTTTGAACCCTCCACCCTTGGTAAAGGTGGCCAGCTGGCGCCCTACTTACTGAGCCACAGGTTCCGCCCAGTTTCTACATTTTATAAAAGATAAATCAGGAGAATCCAAGTACTCCTACTTTAAGGGAAGAAGCAAAATAGTAAAGATTTTATAAGTATATAACATAGTTTTAATCCTTATTCCTCTTTTCTTGTTAGGAATTTTACTTTTCTGAGGATTACTGTGTATCTTAACAGAAATGTTAAAATTAGATGTTCTCTAATTTACCAGCATGCTTTGGGATGGAGGGAGTGGGATTATTTTTTCTTTAATTTAGATTTTTCTAAGCTTGGCAAGAACTAATTTGTGATTGCTAGCATACAGGCTTTGCTATTCAAAGAACATGTTCTGGAAATATTAATTAGTGTCTTAATACTCATTAATTTCTGCACTGAGCACCTGGCACATGACTTTTTGAAGGTTGACTCATCCACGTCTTTGGTGAGCTGACTGTTGAACTGCTGATAATGTTTTTTCCATGGTGCCGTGTTCTTGCAAGTAGGTAAAGGTCAGAAATCTTGAGAACGTATTAGTAAAGAGTAAATGGAGGAAGGTTTTTTAAAAAACAAGTTTTTGAGGGTCACTGAGCTGACATATAATTTAGGAGACTGCTTGGAATGGAATCAGTCATTCTTGACCATTGATTGCCTCAGCAAGCATTCCTGTAATTTTTGAGATTATGCTTCTCAGAGGCATGCGAGTGTTCTTACACAAACAGATTCCTGCCCTAGTTTAGAATTCTCCGATCACGCAGACATTCTAGATTGAGCACCTCTTTCTCCTTCTCTAGAGATCAGCTATGTTAAAATAATTGGGCGCTATTCGACAACAAGAGTCTTTTTTCTTGCTATCGTGCAATAGAGAAATAAATCACGTGGCCCAACTCTGCTGCAGTCTCCACACCACTGTATGTAAATTCTCACCCATGTCTGAAAACAGGCATGACTTTGCAGCAAGATCATGTAAGCAATAATTTGTAACCATTACAGGGCAGCTTTGAGACTTTAGCAACTACTTGTCAGGTAGCTTTGTAAAATCCCCCTAATGAAGGGCCTCCCTGTAGCAAGGTAGATGACTATCCAAGGATGACTTCGGCTGTCTTCCTCTGAAGTTCTCTAAAGTTTGCTGTGAGGAAATGGTCCTGTTTAAACTATGAATGTGGTCTGCACTGAAATAGCATCCCGGAAAGAGGCCGAACCCAAGCCTGTGACTCACAGCTGGGGGAACAGTGGCCAGGGAAAAAAAAACACTTTAGTTGGCTTCTTAGAGGGTATGGGACATGGCCCCAGGTCGCAGGAATCTGGCTTTGCAAGCTTGCTTTTCCCCAGAGGTTAGAGATGTTAGTAAGTCTGATGGGTGTGGATTACACGTGAATGGCTTAGATTTAGTTCTGGGCAGGCCATCTAGGTTTATCGCTCTTCAGTAACTTGTGTTAGAGGCTATAACTGTCTCTAACAGATTAGGCCGTTCATAAATTTTCTTTGCAGATTTGAACCTGCCACCTCTGGCCTATGGGGCCGGCGCCCTACTACTTTGAGCCACAGGCGACGCCCCATAAATTTTTATCATGAGTGACAGCCATACTCACTGTAATTTGTTCACTCTTAGTATATATAAAATGTTTAATATTTTAGAAATTTACAGATATTTCTGGGCTTACTATTATATGTAATAAAGCCACTTCAATAGGTTTAAATTCTTTTTAAATTATTCTAAGAGTCATGGCTTTTGAGACCCATAGAAGTTGGTGTCACTGAGCTTTGATGATATTGAGGTGGACAGATTTTGGGTTACCCACAGCTAACAATTTGCTGCAACTGCTTACTAGAAAACGATCTTGAGGAAAGAAGGGTATTATTTCACTGTCCTTTAAAAACAGTCACTTCGTGTTAAAACTGCGTCACTGGCATAACATGTTTGATAATGATACTTTTGTTGCCATTTTAATAATTATTTGTGTTTTTTAAAATGAATCTCAAGATATATTGTTCAGTGTACATTCATCTGTGAGCAACAGGAAAAATAAAATCAAAATAACTGTGACTTAAAATGACAGTTCATTCCCCTCTCACATAAAGCAAGTGCAGGGGTGTCAGTCAGTGGCCAGCGCAGCCTGCAGAGTAAGGAATCCAGCTCCTTCTCTTGCTGCTTTGGGATGTGTGGCTTTGTTTCTAGAATCTCTTCATGGCTCTAGGTGGCTACTGGGATTCCAGCTTTGTGATGTCTACTTTCCGGTCAGCAGGAAGGTGGCTTTAGGGAAGTAATGGGAAAGAGTGCTGCCTGCCAGCCTACTTTTCCAGACAGTGGCATGCATTCTATCTGCTTACATCTCACTGGTTAAAACATACTCACACCTTGTTGCAAGAATGCTTGGGATGTATTTTTATTCCCCACATACACACACTCAGAATGTGCCTCACTGTAAATTTGGGCCTTATTATCAAGGAAACAGGGGAAATGGGTATTGGGGGACAGTTGACATTCTGCCAAAACAGGCCTTCACCAAAATTTTTTAAAGATCATGAGACCTAGGAACATAGATGCCACCTGCTAGCCAGGTACCTAAACCTCAGGATCAGGGTTGAAAAAATGAAGACTCCGAAAAAAATTGAATTTCCAGATATAATCGTTACAGCAGAAATCATATACTACAAAGACAGAGCACCTGTTACGGAGGCACTTCTTCCATGAAGAAAGAAATTTAATATTGCTTCCGGAACATGAAGTGTGATGCAGGAGCATGTGGGAATATTTGAGCCGTAAGGTGAACTCTGAGGGGTTATTGTGGCACAGTAGGGAAGCCGGTAAGCTAGCGTCCACACGGCTCTCCAGTGTTTGATTCTGTCTTACTAAAGTCTGCTTCTTGCCTGGGACAGCCAATTGCCAACTGTCTTCCTGCACTGTGCCCGTGAAGGATGTGGAAATAGACCATCACGGTGGGGCTGCTGTTTGGAATAGAAGCATGGCCCAAGTCAGCCTGCAGAGAGGACATAGGATCCCTAATTTCATAACTGCCTCCTTTACTTAATCACACGTGGCGTGTTCTGCTAAAAATGCTTTGGCTTCAGGACAAAGTTCTATGCCTTCTAGTTACATGTGCATTAGAGTTCATCCAATTGAGAGCACTCTCATTTTCAGAGGAGGAAACTAAAATTCAATCAATACAAGTGTTCTAACAAAGGTCACGCTGTTAACGATTGTCAGAGCCAACACTAGAACTCAGAACTCAAGATTGATGCTGATCCTGCACATTTTGTTATCAAGACAGGTTATTTGCTCTCTTACAGCTCAGGGTTGGGTTTTTTCACTTGTAAAATAAACAAATTAGACCAAATGGCCTCTAAATCTCTAAGTTCCCTTACCTCTAAAGAGTACCTCTCTGTGCTATTTAATATCTGATGGGTACTTTGTAGACCTTTATGGAACCTATTCAATAATACACAGACTCTTTAGGTAGCAGGGGAGACAAGCAGGAGACACAAATTTGTATTTTTATTATTTATAAATATGATTTATTTAGTGACTTATTTTATAAATAATTTTGAATGATAAATACTTTATGATATATTTTAATGTTCACTTCCAATCCCCTCGTCACGTATTATGTTAATGGAGGTCTCACTGCCTTTTCCATTTGCTTCTGTAGCACACAGACATACCTCATTTTATTGTTCTATTGTTGCTTCATTCTATGGTACTTTGCAGATATTCCGTCTTCTACAAATTGAAGGTTTCTAGCAACCCCGCGTCCAGCAGGTCCATCCGCTCCATCTGTCCAACAGTATGTGCTGACTTAATGTCTCTGTGTGAGATTTTGGTAATTCTCACAATATTTCAGACATTTTCATTATTACTATATCCTGGAGATCTCTCTGATCAGTGATCTTTGATGTTACTGTTGTAATTGTTTGGGGGTACCATGAACGGTGCCCATGTAAGATAGTGAACTTAATTGATAAATGTTGTTTGTGTTCTGACAGCTCTGTCTCTCTCCCTCTCCTTGCGCCTCCCTATTTCCTGATATACAATAATATTAAAATTAGGCAAATTAATAACCCTGCAATGCCTCTAAGTGTGCAAGTGAAAGGAAGCCTCCCACATCTCTCTCTTTAAATCAAAAGCTAGAAATGATTAAGCTTATTGAGGAAGTTGTATCGAAAACTGAAATAAGACAAAAGGAAGGCCTCTCATGCAGTTAGCCAGGCTGTGAATGCAAAGGAAACTTTTGGTGTTGTTGTTGTTGTTGTTGTTTTGAGGCAGAGTCTCACTTAGTCCCCCTAGGTAGAGTGCCGTGGCGTCACAGCTCCATAGCAACTTCAAACTCTCGTGCTTAAGCAATTCTCTTGTCTCAGTCTCCCAAGTAGCTAAGACTACAGGCACCCGCCACAATACCCAGCTATTTTTTGGAGACGGGGGTCTTGCTCTTGTTCAGGCTGGTCTCAAACTCATGAGCTCAGGCAATCCACCGGCCTCAGCCTCCCAAGTGCTGGGATTACAGACAGGAGCCACTGCGCCCATCGTGGAAACATTCTTAAAGGAAATTAAAAGTGATACTCCAGCAGCCACACAAATAAGAAACTGAAAAATCTGTATTGCTGATAGGAAGGAAGCTTGAATGGTCTGGATAAAAGATCAGACCAGCCACAACGTTCCCTTAGACCAAAGCCTAATCCGCACCAGGTCCTCAGTCTTTAATCCCACGAAGGCTGAGAGATGTGAGTGAGAAGAAAAGTGGGAAGCTGGTGGATGCTGGTTCGTGAGGTTTAGAGCAGCAGGTGCTGATGAAGAAGCTGTAGCAGGTTATCCAGAAGATCGAGCTCAATCACTGATAAAGGTGGCTACACTGAGCAGCAGATTTTCAATGTGGATGAAACCTGATATTTTAAAAATATTCCATCTAGGAATTTCATAGCTAAAGAAGGGAAGCCAATCCGTGGCTTTAAAGCTTCAGAGGACAGGCTGACTCTCTCATTAGGGGCCGTACAAGCTGGTGACTTGAAGTTGAAGCCAGTGCTCATGTTCTATTGTAAAAATCCCAAGACCCTTAAGAATTATGACAAATCTACTCTGCCTGTGCCTTGTGCATGGAACAGCAAAGCCTGGATGACAGTGCGTCTGTTTATGGTGTGGCTTACTGAGTAAGTCCACTGTGAAGACCTACTTCTCAGAGAGATTTTGTTGAGAGGTTATTCATTATTGAAAATGCAATGGTCACCCAGAGCTGTGATGGATTAATGTTTCCATGCCAGTAACATAATATACATTTTGTAGCCTATGGATCAAAGAGTAATTTTGACTTACAAATCTTAGTATTTCAGAAATACATTTTATAAAGCTAGTGCAGCCATAGACAGTGATTCCTCTGACGGTTCTGGGCTAGGTAAATTGGACACCTTCAGGAAACCTTTCCTTCCCCATTCTAGATGCTACAAAGAACGTTCATGATTCACAGGGCACAAAATACCAACATTAGCAGGAGTTTGCAGGAAATTGATTCTCACTCTTCCAGATGATTTTGAGGGATTCCAGACTTCAGTAGAGCAAGCCCTGGAGATGTGGTGGAAATAGCAAGAGAACCAGAATTAGAAATGTTCATGTTTTTATTTGAGGAGCTTTAAGTCTTAAATTTTGGCTACCCTGTGGCAGCTCCAAATCCCATTTGCAGTATATTCAGAAATGAAGTGAAATTTAAGTGTTTTTGTCATCTTGTCTCTGGTGAATTTCTCCCAAAATGTTATTCAGGGGTTGACACCAGTCAGCTTGTAAACTGAAATTCAGAAGAATATCCTCAGGTTTGTTTTGGAAACTGCGGCCCAAGACCTCTGCTTCTTACTGTGACTCTGGATCACAACTTCTATTCCCAGAGCAAGTGACCTCATCTCCTGCTGTTTCCTGCAGGGGTACGACAATTCATCTGTCTGTGCGTTTCTGCTTTCTTAGTGGGTGAAGGCAGACAGTTAATAGGATTGGGACGACATCTAGAAACTGGAATCTGACAATTGTCTAGATTTTCTCTGCCTCAGGAAGGCTCAGCAAGGGGTGGGGGACAGTCTTTTCCTGCCTTCCTGTGATGGTACCATCCCTAAACCTCAGTGGTGACGTTGTAGGTTGCCAGCTCCACAGCTGTCTTTGGCTTCCTACTCTGCTCTGTCTTTTAGGGCAGAGGAGAGAAGAATCACTAGGTGCCTGGGTGTTGGCTGACCTCCTGCCTGCTCCAGTTCTCTCTCTGTTCACCTCTCCTCCCCTCCCCTTATCTCCCTTTTGCTCTCCTCTCTTCCCCACTTCACTCAGCTCTCCTCCCTCCTACTCCTCCCTCCCACTCCTCCCCCCCTCCCCTCCCCTGCACTTTGCTAGAGTAACATTTATGGTGGATGATGGGGTGAGTAAAAATAGACCTGGTACTGGGGATATTCCAAGGTCTCCCTAGAGAAAAAACCATTCCTGGTATAACTGTCATTGGTCTGTGAGGAAGGGAGGAAAAATTTTCCATCTCTACAAGTGTGACCTTTTGATTTGGATTAAGTGTACTCTGGCCTGAGATTAGAGAGGTAGACGTGATCATTCTGTATTCTCATTCTGTGCTAAGGGTAAGAGGTGGATCGGAAGTGTTGCCCTAGTTATAAGAACGATGGTATAATGTTGTGACGTGGAAGGCACTGTTAGGTGACCACCCAGGGACACACACGGGTTCTTGGTCAGTGTGTCCTGTGTGGCCTCATCTGTACAACCCTCCATACCCGCCTCCATCCCTGGCTGCCCTAGAGTCCCCACCCCGAGTACTCCAGGCTCACTCCCGGCCAAACCTAAGGACCGTGGTGCTCGGACTCCCCTCTCTCCGTCTCTCCTTCCTCCGTGCTCCTTCCTGGTCCTGCTCATTTTTCTTTACCCCATTTGTGAAATTCCACACATTTTTCAGTACTCGAGGAAATCCTGACTCCTCTGTAAAAACTTCTTTTGTGGTCCCTGCCCTTGGGAACTCAGTCCAAAGCAAAAGGCAGGGAAAGGGGGCATTGGCCTTGAGAACCGCAGCATGGGTGTGTGCCAGGCCCTGGGACCACACACTGTGCAGAGCTCAGCTCTCCAGAGGTAAATTGGAGGTAAATTGCCCTGGGAAGCCGTGCCAGCTTCTTTGGTCAGGCTGTCACAACTAAACAGCTGAGTACCCCAAGGTGGTTAGTTCAAGGTCTTCATGGAGAAATTGATGTAAATTATTGTGTCTTTATTAAGACCTAGAGAAAGTCTCATCGTTGACCTTGGTTAATGTCTCAGAAGGAAGAAATGTAAGTTATCTACTTGGACAACGTCTATTTGGTCCATTTTTGTTGTGTGTTTGAGATCACCTACTAGTCCATTCTGTGACAGATGACACCGGTGCCTTCCCAGCCACCAGCTGTGTACCTTTGTACATGAGTGTCTGTAGTCATAAGCCTTCCATGCAAACAAACCTGTTTTCAGCAGAATATACTCTGAGATCCTGTTCAGATGGTTGGCGCTTCTGAAATTGGATTTCAAATAGAAAGTCTCGTAGGCCTCTGGTAAAGACTATCGTTACTTATATGTTGCCTGTTGCCTGCATCTGCAGCCTCGCATTTTCTGTGTTCTACATGAAATATATCTAGTTCAACTCCAGAGTTTAGTACACACATAGCCAATTTAAGCATTTGGAAGAGATTGGGGGAAAGTATTAACAAATCTAAATTATGGACGGCATCTTGTTTGAGAGTCTGTGGATTTGATAGTGTTGGCAGTGCTGACTTTGGCACCATAGCTCAGAATCCTCAAGGGACCGAGGCGTGTTCTGTGGAGCTGCCTCTGCTCACCTGCCTGGACTTTGCAACTCATTCGTGTCCACATGCGGCTGCCAGTGGGTCTCCTCCTTGCCTTCCGTCAGCACTGAGGAATCGGGGGTGGGAGGGGGAAGAACCACTTTTATTTACCTACCAGTATATTTTATTAAGAATTTACCATAGGGTGGCACCTGTGGCTCAAAGGAGTAGGGCGCCGGCCCCATATGCCAGAGGTGGTGGGTTTAAACCCTGCCCCAGCCAAAAAAACTGCAAAAAAAAGAAGAATTTACCATATGCCAAGCTTTGTGCTAAGCACTGGGATTATAGCAGTGACCTTCACCCTTGTGAGGAATACAGGCAAAAATAAGCAAACAGAAATAAATGTCAACTTTGCAAGTTGGGAGAAGAGCCATGAATGAAATAGTGGCAGGGAGGCCTGCTGTGGTCACAGAAAGCTCTCCTGCACTTTGATTTAAATGGGAACCAACCACATGGGATTGGGGCTGGGCAGCCCAGAATGTTAGCACAAAGGCCTTGGGAACAAAGTGCTTGGCCTCAGAGACAGCCTGAGAGAAGACCGGGGGAAATGGCCGACAGGTGTAGGGGAAGGCAGAGCCTCATGGCCGTGGTAGAGATTTCAGATTTATACCAAGTGTGGTGGGAGTCATTGCTGGTTTTATACTGGAAAATGGTTCGTTTCCTGTTTTATGGAGAACAGATTAGAAGAGCTGATGAGGAAGCAGAGGT
>CAUYQV010115067.1:0-22905 GCA_963574575.1 Galagoides demidoff
GTTGTGGCGGGTGCCTGTGGTCCCAGCTACTTGGGAGGCAGAGGCAGGAGACTCGCTTGAGCCCAGGAGCTGGAGGTTGCTGTGAGCTGTGATGCCACAGCACTCTACCCAGGGGGACAGCTTGAGGCTCTGTCTCAAAAACAAAACAAAAAAATCAGTTCCTGAAAGATCTGGAAGCTTCAGTTAACTTTACATTTTGTGTGAGTCAACATCTTTACTGCCTCATTTAATTTAGCTAAAATATATCCAAATGAAACTTTTTCCTTTAAAGTTGATAAAATATTCCCCAACTGTTTGTCTTGTCACTGAAAAACTTGTGTGATTATGTGACTTTTTTGTAGAAATGAATTTATGAACTTAGTATAAGTTAAAGGTTTTTTAAAATTATGGATATTATTTCTGGAAAGATGCTATAAAAATCATAAGCATGACATGAAGGTATGCGTAGATTTCAAAATGGTGTTCTGTTAACAGGGACGTGTTCAGCCTGTCATTTTTATCAGGTCTCAATTCTTTTTTCTAATATATTCTTAAAGCATTTAAAGAGCACCCACTTTTTAAAAACATTCTGTGCGGTTCCATGTCCTCACGTGAAATGCAGGTGTCCACCCATGTGTATTTGTACTTAAATATCCTTTGCAAATGTTTCAGGCTGTTTTCCCTCATTGCTGATAAATCTTGAATTGTTTAGTTTTGGGGTTTTTTTTTTGAGTCAAGAGTCTCACTTTATTACCCTCTGTAGAGTGCAGTACTGTCACAGCTCACAGCAACCTCCAGCTCATGGGCTTAGGGGATTCTCTTGCCTCTGCCTCCTGAGCACTTGGGACTATAGGCACCTGCCACAACACCTGGCTATTTTTTTGTTGCAGTTATGCCAGGGCAAGTGCCCTACTTACTGAGCCACAGGAGCTGCCCTTTTTAGTATTTTAAAGAAGTTACTTAAGGGCAGCATCTGTGGCTCAAAGGAGTAGGGCACTGACCTCATATGCAGAATGTGGTGGGTTCAAGCCCAGCCCCAACCAAAAACTGCAAAAGAAAAAAAAAGTTAACGTTCTACTCAAGACTCAAAAATGTACGTAGTTTTTAAAACTAGTCTCAAGAGTTAAGGTCAGTTGAAGTAGCCTTTGCTTGCATAATTAAGCATTTCCAAGGATTCCTTGAGTTCTCTAGACATTGCTATTACACAGATGGTTTGTAGAGCCATTGTGGCCTTAAGGGGATTTGCTTTTCCTTCTTTAGAGGAGGGTCCCTTTTGACTGAACAGTGGCTGGAGGTTCACATTTGCACAGAAAACTCCCTGTGGCTCCCAGGAGCCAGTGCAGGGGAAGATGGGCGTGGAGCCTGCCACTCCTGTGAAGTATTGCACACCTAGAGGCTTGCACGGCTGCCTGCCTGCACAGTGAGCAAGGGACGCCTCAGAGCATCACAGTAGATATCTCTGCTAGAATCAAAGGTGCTGCCCATGGTTCCTGTCTGCTGAGCGTAGCTGGAATCAACGAATTTCTATTGGCCAGCATGGGCATTACTATCATTAATTTCCTAAAGCTTCCTAGCGGAATCCTTTACATAGGTTGCAGCCATTAGTTTTGTTCATGTTGCCTATGTGTGTGTCTTTAATGTTGTGCTGAGTGTGTGTAGATGGGCAGGTCAGCCCTCACCACATGCTGTTTAAGAATGCTGGTTTGTCGGGTATTGGTATCAGTCATTAAAATAGGTATTTTTCCCCCCAACTACCTGAATGTTCTTGATTTGAATAGAATTATTTCCATTCTCTGACCCTTCTTAGGTGGTAATTCAAGATGCTGCTTTAGTTTTTCACTGATTTTTTTGCATCTTGTTTTGCTGTTTAACTGTGAGTCTCATTTTGCTTAATCTATTTTATTAGATAAACTTTTGTTCTCTTGCCGTGATAAGTACTTGCTTTCCTCAGTGACACATTCATATAAAATATTTCTTAATTATGTATAAAAATACAGTTGTCTTTTGATTTTTCAAAAATTACAGTGCTTGGGATAATAGTATAACTCTGTAGGTATAATTTGGACCTTAATAAACAAACAACCTTAATTTATTTTGTCTTCTAGAATTCAAGAATTACAGATACTTATGTTTTTAGTGTGAAATTTCTAAGAATAGTTACTTCCAGAAATTTTCCTGACTAAGCTAATTCTTAAATCCCTGTAATTTTTTTTTCCTTCTTTTTTGGGGAGACAGGGTCTTTCTCTATTAGGCTAGAGTGTGGTGGTGCCATAGCTGACTGTAACCTCAAACTCCTGGGCTCAAGCAGCCTCATGCTCCCACATAGCTGGACTGTATGCATGGACCACTGCGTCCAGCAAGTTTTTCTATTTTTAGTGGAAATGGGGTGTTGCTCTTGGTCAGGCTGGTGTTGAACTTATGGCCTCAGGTAATCCTCCTGCCTCAGTTTCTCAGACTGGTAGGTTTACAGGACCGCCCTAAATTTCATTTAACATTTTTTATGTGTTAGAATCATGGGTCTGAAGGTTATCTACTTTTCCCCACAGAGAGTAGTGTCTCTGCTTTAATGAAAGTAGCTTAAATTGGAGAGATTTCTCTTTGAAAACTATGTTGATATAAAAGATGAATGAACAATAATGTGGCCTATTGTATTGAATATTAAACTGTCTTCTGGAAGCAATTTAAGGCTACAAGAATTCATACTTTAGGGCTGAGCACACTGGCCCACACCTGTAATCCCAGCACTTGGGAGGCTGAAGCGGGTGGATTGCCTAAGCTCTTCGGTTGAGACCAACCTAAGCCAAAGTAAGACCTCACCTCTAAAAATAGCTGGGTATTGTGGCAGGTACCTGTAGTCCCAGCTACTTGGGAGGCTGTGGCAAGAGAATTGCTCGAGCCCAAGAGTTTGAGGTTGCTGTGAGGCACAGCACCACAGCACTCTACAGAGGGCAACAAAGTAAGACTGTCTTAAAAAAAAAAAAAGAATTCATACTTTAACTTTCATCTTTGGCAAAGAGATTATTAAACTTTGATAAAGTCATTTGTGTCAGTATGAAAGTGCTGTTTGGTCAGAATACAGACATGGGCGTGAACTCTGAAGGAGGAGGTAAGATCCATAGTTAATTGAGCAGTTGGTTTTAGGGTGACAGTCCACCCCACATGGGGTTTTGTTTATTGGAGATGGAGCTCTTTTAAGAAAGCATCAGTGTATTGTGTTTGGGTTTTTCTGTTTACCTACTCTTTGCTGAAGATGGAGTGACGCGTGGACGTGAAACCCCAGCTGCACTGCTGTGTAAGGGTCGGTGGTCAGCATTCGGGCTCAGTCTTCAGAATGTAATTATTTGCATATGTATTTGTTGAAAGCTGTTAAAATTTTCAGTGATCCTATTAGGAAATAATACCACTTCCTTCCATGAGAGAAAACTTCATCTTGTTAATGTGGTAGGACCTCTACGTTGACCACCGGAGGGACTGTACAGACTGGTCAGTATATGGAGGTGGTTGCCATAAGGCCCTAGGCCCACTGTAGTGCTGCTGTACACATGCGTGTCCAGTGTGACAGTTAGGGCAGCTAGGGAGGTGTCAGCTGTGGGGGTCCACTGTGTGTGTTTTGGTTGGAGCTCCAGAGTGGTGGCGGGGGTGCCCTGTAAGTTGAAAAAAACTGAACAACCTTCAGTTTCATAATTAGGAAACCAGTTGCCACAAGAAGTAGGGTGTGTTAATACCAGGTCTTCACAGCCCCGTTAATCAAATCGGTATGTTACTGCTCTCAGAATCTCATTCAAAATGTGTAGGTATTTGATGTAAAAACACTTTATAGGAAGAATACCTACAACATTGTGACTTAGTTTAAAATTAGCAATGAAAACTTCCTCAGCACGCTTTCCCCAGATTGAATGTGATGTGCACAGAGGACCTTCACTTGTGTCCATGTGAGTGGGTGGAAGGAGGGAGATGTGGCCAGCAAGTTTGGTAAGTGGTAGACGTTAGCAACCTCCTTGGAACTTGAGATTCAGAAAATAGAGTGCCTGCCGGGAGTAAAATTTTAATTTAGTTCCTTCTAGTTTGGTTAGTTGTGTACAGTACATTTGGTTTTTTATAAATTTGGCCAGGATTTCAGAACATGCATAATTGTGTTCAGATATCAAGTGTTTTGTCTTATCGCTAAAGTTTAGTGTCACATCTTAGAAATGGGATTTGAATTACTCTTAGGGACTAGACAGCTTCCACTGTTGTCCTCAAACACCTCATTTGTGGTGGAGACACCAGGACTTGACACAGCAGCCCCCCTTGGTTCTGAACAAACCCAGGTCCCCAGTCTCCCGAAGCAATGACTGCTGTGTCCTCGCCACCCTTGGCCAAGTCCAGCCAAAGTCCAGTCTTATAACAAAAGAGCCTGCATTTTGCTGAAGTGCTGTTTTGATCTTAACAAGATCTTTAAGAAAAAAAATGTTTGCGTGAAGTGTGCTCTGTAGCAGAACAAGCGTTCTGATCAGGAAGGCTGAAGGGACCGTGAAGGAGGGTTTCTCTCCTTGCCCATCTGGTGGGGAGAGGCTTCCCCAGTGGTCTGCTGCCTCAGGGAAAGGGTTGCAGAGGCCTGAGGTGTTTCTGGGGACCTGGCCACATAGAGTTTCTGAGTCAGCACCTGGGGTCCTCCCTTATGGCGATAGAAGGCTGATTACCAATCTACTGTAGTCCTAATCTTCACTGAAATTCACAGAGTAAAACTATTTGGCAGTATTTGCACTTGTAAGGTCTTAGGATATGATCAGTATGGGGCAGGTCAGAGCACTTAATGTCCACATCTTAAAATGTGTGTGTGACTACAGTGCTTTTTCCAGCTAGTCAGAGACTATCAGCCTAGGCATGATTGGGCATCCCCACAAGCCCTAGGTGTGTGGGCAAGGAGTGCACAGCAGGACAGCCTGTATCAGACTGCCGGGTCCACACTGGTTGTGTTCACCTCTGAGATGGTAGAAGACCTTCCCTGGCTTTCCAAATGGGACAGGACCTTCCTAAGTTTCAGACTGCTTGATCATAAATAGTTTTTGTAATTACAGTCTCAGTGGAGAATTGGCTTGAGGAATTTTGACCAACCCTCACACTTTAGATGTAAGTACAAGTGCAGACTGCTGACTCCTGAGTGGCTCTCCCCAAGGGAGGCTCTCCTGTGTCCCTAGCACTGTAGTGAGTTCTCTGCACCAGGCAGTGGCTGTGCACCTATGCGGGGAGGCTGGGAGGCTTTGGGCCCATCCTGGATATGGAGTCCTAAGAAGCCCGTCTTCTCCACAGATGCCCGCTTGGCAGTCAGAAGGCAAGGGCACTGTACAAAGTGGTCATGTTGAGTAACGTTTTCAGAAACACTGCCTTAACTTTAACTGTGAAAGTCAAGTGGAAGTGCTTCCTTCCCCAAACTAGGTAGAGTAGAAGTGTGTTTTTCTGAAGTGTCTATATGCACGGTGCCTTCATGCATGTAAGTGTGGTGTGTGAAGTTTGGGGATTCCTTGGCAGTGATGGTAGGTGTGTGTGTGGGAAAAGGTGCAAGTGGAGTCAAGTCCAAATCCATTGTGCTTAAAATTTTGAGAAAACAGTTAAAACATTTGCGCTTGTAACCTACAACTTTAAAAGGTGAATAATCGGAGCTGCAGTCCCGTCCCCCACCCCCAGCGGGTTGAGAACTCCTCCCGGCCTCTGGGAAGAAAGCTCTGTGTCCAGGGTCACCTGTGAGGCTCTGGAGAAAGGGACAGGATGCGGGGACGCTGTGTTAGCACAGGTCCCATGGCAAAGAGTGTCTTGATTGCTAAAAAGTGGAAGCCTTTTGTTTTTATCCACATTAACAAAAGATCCGTCTACTATGTGGGCGGTTTCACTGAAGTCCCGCGGTGGGTAGTTGGCTGCGGGTTAACTTTGCCTGTGTTTGGGGCAGGTGTGTGGTGTCCCGGCTCCCCCTAGTGGCCTCAGCCCTGGCTGCCTTTGGGCGCCAGCACGTCCCGCTCCAGCCTGAGGTTATTGAGGTTCTCCGGGCTTCCTTGCAGGATATGCTGGTTACCCTTAGTAGTTTGTTTCCTTTCTGTGTCGCTGTTTCTGGCTGGCCGCAGGCTTCTCTAGTTACTGTTGTAAGCACTGGGGCTTAGTGAAAAGACAGGTCTGCTTTCTTAAGCTTACCTTTTCTACTCTTTACCTGTGGGCATTCTTTTAGCCTGCTTTTCAGAGGGATGAAACTGCAAATACAGCTTCCAGTGGCCACTTGACCCAGGGCGTATTAGCCTATGAATTCCAAAGTTAAGCCTGTGGATATTTAGAGCTGTCTGTCAGCACTTGAGAGTACTGAAGGAAGGAGCCAGTGGAATGCTGTGAAGTCCCTGTCACCTGGCACCCTGGGGGGCCCTGCTCCACCCCCACCCCTGTGGGTGGTTCCTAAGGTGCCGCTCATCTCTGATTCCTGGGAAGTGTTAGCTTGCTCCTTCAGATAGAGCCCTGCCCATCACTGTTAGGGCCTGTGCAGGGTTAAGAAAAGCTCCAAATGGAAGCCCCAGTTGAAGGCCTCTGGTTACGCCTGCCTTTGAAGAATGCTTTTGGCTGCATACCTGCACAGACGGAACTTCCTCTTCGCCACTGCACAGATCACACCGTTCTGTGTTCTCTCTCCCACATACTAAACACTCAGAAATTGGGTTCCTCATTCTGTATACTAGCATCATGGGGAGTAATCTGGAGCTGATACACAGGTTGTAATTGGAAATGACTTGCAAGCCTCTAAAATTAGAACTAATTAAAGCTACAAAGTTCAGATCTTCCTATTTTTAAATGTTTATTGGAAAGAAGTTTAGCACTGAAACTTACATGTAGTCTGTGGCCCAGAAACGTGCCTGGAGCTTGTTTGTGGGGATGTTAATTAGGAGGTTCCTGATAGGGAAAGAGTGAGGCAACCCAGACAGCTGCAGAGAGTTGCTTGGGTGGATTGTAATGCAGCCAGATGGCAGGGGAAGGATTGTGTTTAAATTAGTTGATAATGGAATTCTTGCCATGGTCAATGAATAAAGCAAGTTGTAACAGTGATTTGTCAGAACCTTTTTGATAAAAACCCATTAAGATTAGACACTGTCAAGCAGGAAGGGCTGCTTCTGGGAAGGGAAGGGTTTGTGCACTGTGTGCGGAACTTGGGGGGAGTGACCAGGTATGAGCACTGGCACCCCAGACATGGCTGGGGACCTTGTACATGGTGAGTGACCAGGTGTGAGCACTGGCACCCCAGACACAGCTGGTGACCTTGGATGTGGCCTGTGTTGCTTCAGGTCCAAATGTCCTAGAACTAAGACTTAATGTAATGTTTTCAGTTTTACGGTATTTTGGTGCTTAGATCACATGCCTCTTTGGGACAGTATGTTCATAGACCAGTCTTAAGTTTCAGCCTTTGTTATTTTCTGTTAAATGAAATCCATAAATTTTAAAAAGAATATCGATGATTGTTTTATGATTTTGTGTTAAAATTATGAAAGGAATTATTTCTTTGGAAAACACTTGCTGAATTTGAGAAGGTGTAGAATTGTCTCTTAAGTTATATAACCACTATATTTTCCAAATAACATCCTGAAAATTAGGATATTTGCCATCAAGTTAACCTGTAATAGGTTTCTGAAATTCCATAACTTTTAACTGAAATTGCACATTTCAAGGAATAATTTTTAAAGTGGAAAAGTTTCTCAGTGCTATGCTAAACTTACTAGTTACCTGTAGAGATTTTCATTCTTTACATAGTTTAAAGAATTTGATGATTAAAAAAAAAAAGGAAATATGTTTTTTTAAAGCTTTCTGGTTACGTACCAAAGAATCTGAAGTCATCTTTGTTTTCTGTACAGCTCAGAGCTTGGATTACGCCGTACCACTCGTGAACGGCGAGACGGAAGATGAGGCTGACAAAATGCACATTGATAGAGAGTTTGCCGTTGTAACAGGTGGGAGTGGACAGTTTCCTGTTAGCTGCAACAACAGTCCAGTGGTCGAAGACACCAAACAGCAGGAGAGTGGTTCTGTTGGACCAAAAGAAATAGAAATCTATACTGTTTCGGCAATGCAGACCCCTTGTCGTTGCAAGAATCAGTATGCATATTATTTCTAACAATGTTTTTCTTAAACCTTCTTGCACTTTGTTGTCCAATGTCTACAAAATGTTATAATTTGCATATCTTGAGCATATTTGTAGATAAAGGATAAGTGTTGTGGGTGCATTCTGTGGATATGAAGAGTATAAGTGCAATCTTCCTGTTCTGATTTGAAGCTATTGCTCACTGTGCCTTGCTTATTTTTGATGAGATTTGCATTTTTGACTTTCTGACGTGAACTTGGGGTGAACATTCTGAACCGTGCTATGGTTAGTGTTTTTTTCAAAGCAGCGTAACACAAGGATGACTCCTGAACTAGTGGGTGTGGGTTGACAGTACAGTGTCTTCTATCCAACACTCGTGGTTGCTCTGGTTTCTGTGACCTTCACTCTTGAGTTTGTCAAAATGCTGAACAGTCGTGTTTTACAGAACACATTTTAAACATTAACATTTTTACTAAAACAGTCCTGTTTCTAAGTTGTAAAAGGCAGCAGCTCAGTTCTTATAGCATTTAGAATATCTAAAAAAGGTTTGTGCATTTAGCTAATGCTTTTTCCTACTGTTCTTTATTTAGGTGATAACGAAACGTTTTAGCCATTCTCTGAACATGATGGTACATGTAGACATTGGTACTTACTTAAGTCTTTTTTATTATGTCTTTCTGTGCTAAATTCTTCACTGGAGTTAGATTATGAATTATTTGCCACACCTATATAAAAAAATCATTTCCGTTTATATTTCTATGCCTCTTTGTTAGGGGTAGTATGAACTTTTTGCCAAATAACTAAATGACACTAGTAGATTTTCCGAAAGAAATTCTGATTGGATAGAACATTTAAAATGAAAGGTTTTCTGTGGTTAGAAGCCATTTAACCTTGGCTAAAGATGCATAACAATTCAAAGTCTGCTTTTTTTAAAAAATGGCACTGCTACATGCTTTTGAACAGGCAGAAGTAATCTCGCTTTGTTTTTTAAATATTAATTCTGTGTCAAACTTCATCCAAGCTTGGACATCGTAGTAGAAAAGCCGTGTTTTATTCCCGCCCAGCTCACACGCTCCATCACGACTCCCGGCAGCTGTGTTGAGTCGGGAGGGATCACTGCATCTCCTCAGTGAAATAGCAGTACACGGCCACTAAGCGTCTGAGGGAGCTGCCTCTTCTCTTTGAGAAGTATCACGGAAGTGAGGGTGTTCCAAGTTGTTTTTTGTTTTGGTGAGATTATTTTTCAAGGGTTATACGTTTTTGAAAAACTGCACAAATAACATCCCTTTTTGGCCACAGTTCAGCAGGGGTGTCTTTGCATTTTAAATGCTCCTAGTTTGAGACTTAAGGTAGGGTTGAGAGTCTCTTTCTTCCAGAAAGGTCTCATATACGGGGCTGCTTTCTAAGAAACCCAGATCTTCCTATCAGAGGGGCTGCAAGTGACGCAGGATGTCGGCAGAAACTTCATTCCAGGCCAATCCTGGCTGTCCATGCTGTGTCCTTTGGGGGTTGGCGAAATGGTCAGCTAGCTGGGCAAACGTGGAGAAGGAAGCACCAGTCTTAACAGGCAGCTCAGAGCAGGGCGAGTGCCACTGAGAGCCGAGGGCGCTGCAGGCAGCCAGTAGGGGCCTTGGCGAGTCTCTGGAATGTCTGCTGTTCTTTTGCTTTTTTTTAAGGTTTTTTATAATGATATGAAGTGATCAAACTTGATTTTGAGATTAATAGAACTAATTCACTTCTAGGCATTGAAGAAAAATTTTAGTTTATTTCAGTAAACTACACAGTGAACCTTAGTAACTGTCAAGGTTGCCATCATGTGGGTTTTATCACTTAGGAAGGCAGTTTGCACTTTATTTTTGAAAAAAAAAATTAGTTTAAAATTTCCGTAGGGAATAACTTGTTTCATTTGTTTTTATGTTTAGTCCTTAGAACACTTGTTCTTTAGTCTTAAGTTTTAACTAAATAGAAAAAACTGTCATTCGATTTGAAAAAATATCCATTATCTTTTAAAGAATTAATTTATGATTGTTGCTTGAATCACCAAAAAATTGATTAGTGGAATGTGTAGCAGATTCTTGTTCATTGAACAAGCTGTGGTCTTTTGTTGGCAGAAGACATCAGAGCACAAGAGCAGTCGCTCTGGGGTGTGTAGATGAGGAGCGGGAGGGGCGCCCCGGGAAGAGCCAGGCGGGGTCACACAGTGTGTGACATGGTGGGGTAATCAGATGAGTTTAAACTGTGTCCTGATTCTAAAGGTTATCAGAACTGAGCTCTTCTGTATTGAATATCGTGCCTTGCTTTGATAATGTAGAATATTGAGAGAAGATACCGTTACTGAGCAAGGGATAATTTTACATCATTCTCATTACCATTCTGTGAGTCCTGTGGACATGGATGTTACTGCTTCTCAAGTTCCAGTGTGGTGGAATTTTTTTCTGTCAGACATCATCCTTCTAATGGATGCTGTATCTGCAGATTAAACTGTCAGCATTTTTTCTGGGGGTGGTGGCTCATACCTATAATCCTAGCACTTGGGAAGCTGAAGCAGGAGGATCGCTTGAGGCCAGGAGTTTGAGTCCAGCACGGGTAACATAGCAAGGCCCCATCTGTGCAAAAATAGAAAAACTAGCCCAGCATGTTGGCTGCAACTGAGTCCCAGCTACTCAGGAGGCAAAGGCAGGAGGATCACTTTGAGCCCAGAAGTTAGAAGTTGAGGTGAGCTGTGATGACACCACTGCACTCTAGCCTGGGCAGTGGAGTAAGACCTTGTCTCAAAAAAAAAAAACTAGATAGACTATCAGCATATTTGCTAGAACAACCTAATAAAATGAAACTATGGCTATCACAGTTTAATTTTGAACTCAGAAGAAACTATTCAGAACTATTGGTCCAAGACCACGTGCATTGGAACCATTAATGGTCCTGTCCTTGCTGGCTCCTCCAGACTTTGCTGCTAATGTGGAGTTTTGCAGGAGTACTACTTAGATCTGGGTGGTACTAAGAAAAAAATCGTCCTTTTAGTACTCCTATACCTGCTTCCCTGACTTCAAGAAGGTTTTTAAAAAACATTCTGTGACGCTGTCCTGCATAATTTGAAGGTTCCCTAACTCAACCTGCTTCATTCCTCTCTTTCTGTGCTTTGTGTTAACCTTTTGTAGAAAATCCTTCTCTCCAGTTCTGATGGACTTTCTCTCGTGATTGATATTTGAAACAGCTGTCTGAACATAATCTTAAAACAAGAACAGGTTCTGATGCATTTAGTCCTATGCTGGTATTTTTCATGCAGTGTGTTGGCTCACATTTTTTAGTTCAGCTACTCGGTGCCCTAAAGTGCACACTTAGCTATCTTACGAGGAAAATACCATGGTTTTATTTTTAAGTCTGCCTGTGCACATTGTTTTTATTTTGGGAAAGGAACTGGTTTGTTTGAAAGGAAAAAGCAAAAGAAACTAAATTTTTTAAAATTGTAGCAACAGTGAAACATTTTATACTTACTGCTCTCTGACTGGTTCTGAATTTTGGTGACAGGTGTATTTCTTAATGCAGATATGAAAAACAATAGCTCCATGTCCAGTACATTGACAAATGGATGTGTCATCAGTGGACACGTGGACTTCACCACCACCCAGCTCAATGGGATGGAAAGTGGGACTGGCCAGCGCTTAGCAGGATCTGCTGGTATTAACAGTGGGTCAGTTCCGGGACAGCAGTTCCCCCATAGCCAGGGTCCTCTCAGTGTTAACGGGACTGAGGAGTCGGAAAACACCACGAGCGTGAACCCTGAGATGTGCGGCTCCCTGCACCTCAATGGGAGCCCCAGCAGCTGCGTCACCAGCAGGCCTTGCTGGGTGGAAGACATGGGGGATAACCTGCACTATGGACACTACCACGGGTTTGGGGACACTGCAGAAAGCATCCCCGAGCTGAGCAGCGTGGTCGAGCACTCCAACTCCGTGAAGGTGGAGGAGCGGTACGCCTGCGCCGTGCTGGGCACCATGCACCTGTCCCACGGCTCCTAGGGGCGGCGCTGCCCCCAGAGAGGCAGGCGTCCTTCCTGCTGGGCCAGCTCAGAACACTCTTGTAGCATCGACTTGAAGTAATGTCACGATTTGTACTGTTTTTATACTTTCTGAAAAAGTAAACTTCTTGGACAAGTTCCCGGTGAGTGTGTGTTTGTGCATGAGTAGGGCTTCTAGTCTAGGTGTTTCTAAGTGGTGTATTGGTCCTTTTGTAAAACGCACTTTTGAGATTAATTTTTCTGATGTCAATCTCAATATTTTGTTTTTAATTCTGTCACCAGATACTGCCATTTTCCCTTTTGTGCAATTAAATCCCACTGTCAAGATAATCTGGGACAGTAAAGGAGGTGCCTGGTCCCTGCCCTCTGTCTGCCCGGGGGTTCCTCCCAAGCCTGCTTCATTCTGCCCCTGAATCCTGTGACCGCACAGCGGCTGCCTGTGCCGGGCGCCCAGACTTCCTGCAGTGATTTGTATGAAGAGACGACTGACCGTCTTTTCCAGTGTCTGTGAAGCTTGGCACATTGCTGTGTAGACACAGAGGCCCCTGGAGTGAGGCGGCCCTGCCCCGGGCTGCAGCCTGGCTGCCTTCTGTTTACGGTTTTTACCCCATGCCTCCCGCCCGGGCTCCGCAGCTCACACAGAGCGCAGCTTCCTTTGTACTAGAGCAAGTTACTATTAACATTTGTAGGACTGTCAGGTCAAAGTATTTAACTCACTCTTTTGACCTATATTTTCTTTTTTCTTTGTTTTGGGTTTTAGGTTTTGGGAGTTTTCTGCTTTAAATATATACTACTATGTATATCCAATTAACTAAGAATTTTGGGTTTCTCTTAATAAAACTGCAATTAATTTCATGATTTTATAGAAAATAGCTTTTGTTTAGGCAACTAGTGTTTGCACTGTGCAAATATGTAATGAGTTTTCACTTTTCTGATTTTTGTAATAAAAATTGGTGAAATAGAGAAGAAACGTCTAATGAACAGTGTTCTAAGCGTGTTACTAACATTTGGCTTTACAACTGTCCATTACCAATTTAATAAAAACTCAGTTTGTTCCTGGGTGTAGTTTCTTTCCATGGTGGGCAGTTGGGGGGGGGGTGCTAGAGGGTTAGTATTGTTTCATTTTGCCTGTAATTTTACTTAATTCGGATTCTCTTTGTATAGTATTTTTGGCACTTTGGATTTGTTGATATACTCGACTTTCCTGGCACTTTGTCTTACCAGAACTCCACAGAGAAGTATAAACTGCATGTCTCCCGTCTCAGTATCCTCCCCGGGCTCTCATTTCTATAGCAGACAACCGTAATGTTCTCAGCTTCCTTAGCGTTAGCAAATATTCTTGAATAGAAGCCTCTTAAGGGGATAAATTGTAGTAGCTAATGGCAACAAAATAGCCATCTGGCATGCCTGCCTGTATCATTTAAAACATTCATGCCTTTATGCACATTCTTGTAAAACTTGGTAGCATTGGGGGCATTAGCTTTCCAAGTTTTGCAGAAATGATGCTGAGAGCAGGGAGCGGGCACATGGGCAGTGGGCTGCCTGCCACCTCTGCACGTGGCGGGCAGCGGGGCTCAAGGTCAGAACTTAGACATGGCCTCAAAACCCATTTTAACAGACTAATTCAAGAAGCCACCCATGCTGGTCTGAGTCGAGCTGAATGAAACCCAGTGCCATCTCCTGCGTGGGCTGTTTCTTAAGGAATTGTGTTTCAAAGACCTGATAGTTAATAATTTGCTGAAAAACATTCAGGGATCTGTAATAGGGATTTGAAATTCCACAACCTGTCACTGGAACTGCACATTCAAGAAATAGTATTTACTGTGGAACAGGAACAAGTACTCAGCAGAGTCCTAAATGAGCATCACTGATGCTGGGTGTGCTAGCCTCTGGGTGCTCAGGGGCCGGTGACTGCCCGGGAATGAGGGGGAGAGGCCTCTGCTGGTCCAGGGGGAAAGTGCACCAGGCTGGAGAGAGTGAGTCACGTGTGGGGATGTGTGTGTGGGTTGGTGTTAGAGTGTGGGGATGTGTGGGTGCCTGTGGTCAGAGGGAGCCAGGTTAGGATGGGAAGGAGCTGGGAGCCGTGAATAGGAGGGGGACAGAGGAAGGGGATGGTGAGCCAGTGGGAAACACTGGGGCTCTGAGCTGGGGTGAGGGTGGTAGCATGGCCCGATCACCCAGAATGGGGGTCGGGGGGAAGCAGGTGCTTAAGGATGCTGGTGCCCTTATGGGGGTCTCTTCCGAAAGACACCCGCACTCCCAGCCTATGGAGAAACAAGTGACCTGTCTGGGGACTAGAGCGAACCTCAGGGTCTTATGTTTCTCTGTACAAACACTGCGGGGGACCACACACCAGCCGCTCTGGTTTCCATTCATTATTTTGCAGGGTGGGGGTAGCTCTGTGAGCCAGACTTGAACAACAGCTTTGTGGGAGCTCCAGGTTAGGGAGGGACTCAGGGCAGCACAAGAGGGAGCACTCCCTGAGCTGCGCAGGGGACACGGTGCAGGTGTGTGGTGAGCGTGGCAGACAGCAGTAATTCTGAGGGACGTTTTTTTTTTGGGACAAACTACTTAGCCACAAGAGGGGGATACCACAGCTGTGGAGAGGTCTGGGGGGCGGGGTGCCGGGGCTGAGAGGACAAGGAGGTACAGTGGCGTGCAGCAGTACAGCACTGCCCAGGTTGGCGTTCACACCTCAGAATGGTGCTTACACCCCCCACCCCCGTGACCAAGGGCTCCAGGGCCTGAGGTCACACCCCCGGGTGCCAGCTATGTGGGGCTGGCAGCTGGGCACACACAGGGACTCAGGCACTGCCATCAGCACAGGCTTACAGAGGCCCCAACCTGTGTCCAGAGGGTTACAGCAAGGGAGTCGCCAGGCTCTGGCTAGGGATGCGATGTCCCTGAGTCAGAGCTGGATGGAGCAGTACTGGACACCCCACACACACACAGCCAACTCAGCAAGGCAGGACCCTGCCTGCCACAATGTCACCCATGCCCACAGTGAGGACAGATGCATGGTGTCCAGCCCATGGTCACCAATCAGGAACGTTAATAAACTCAGGGTGCCACATGCCTGGCACAGCTTCTGCCCCAGACCCCATGCGCAGTCAGTCTGGCCTGGGAACCGTGTGTCACAGAGGTAGATACACAGTCGTCATTATCTGCAGGTTCCATGTTAGTGAACTCACCTGCTTGCTAAAATGAACCCTTGCAGCACTTGGTGGTCATTTGCAGACATACTCAGAATGGCCCAAATTGGGGTCACCTGATGTGGATGCCCCTGGCACGTGGGTGACAAGGGGGTGCTCTCTGCATTCTTGCTTCAGCTGTCCCTGTTAATGAATGTCCTTTCTGTGGGATGTTTAAGGACACATTTTCCACATCTGTGTGCCTCTTGCTGGAGACTTCACTGGTCAGAATGGCCCCTACACGTGGCGCTGGGGTGCTGCCGGTGTCCCCAACTCAAGAAGGCTTTGGTGTGCCCTGTGGAGAAGACAGGGGTGCTGGAGGCTTCTCAGGCATGAGTCACGGTGCAGCCGGCCATGGGCTCAGTGTTGCGTCCGCAGTGCAGGGAGGGCCTGACGCACATAACAGAAAACAAGTCTGTTCTGATCATGGATGAAGATGCAGTGACGAGAGGCTCAAAGGAACCTAACCTCCTATTTCTTCAGGAGCAATGGTTCAGCGTTCACTAACCCAGTGTTTGAAGTGACTTTGTAGAATATAATTACCCCAAACAGAACTGACTGGTAGCCAAAGTGTGGAGCTTGAGGCCGGCAGGCAAGAGGACATAGTGAGCAGATGAGGGTGCCGGGCCCGAATAGTTACCGTAACTTACATGAGGCACAAATAAGAAGTAATTTCCTGGCTTACCAGTTATAATTGAGTCTACCTACCTATTTCTAATCCAGGATGTTTACAGGTAACATTTTGACAAGTATAGTAAAGTTGAAGACATGGGTACCATGACCCAGTGGCTCCAGCTCCAGGAATACTCTGGAGAAACTCTGCCAGCAACATCACGTCAGTTGTCTGTTGCGGTGTAACAAATTTCCCCCAAATTTAAGAGACTTTAAAAAACAAACATTTATTGTCTAGGAGTTATGTGTCAGGAATCACGGTGCCTCAGCTGGCTGCCTCTGCCTCAGGGTTTTGGGAAGGCTGTGTGACAGTGCCCAGCAGGGCTGCAGGCCCCTTGAAAGCTCCTGGGAGGCTCTGCCCCCTGCCACCCACCCCCCAGCGCCGCAGTGGCAGGACGCCGCGACTCTGGGCTGCGGGCAGGCCGAGGACCCACTCCTCTGCTGGTTGTTGGCCCAAGGCGGCCCCAGTCCATTGCCCTGGGGGCCTGTTCACAGGGTGACTCGTGGTGGCAGCTGGCCTCCAGGACTCAGCGGTACATCAGCCTGTGTGCTGCCTCTGTCCAGCGGGGCAGGCCACTAAAACAGCCCTGGGCACACTCACACGAGATGTGGATATGGAGGTTCACGGTAACAGTGAAGAGTTGGAAACAGTACAGATGCCCAACCTGGCGGGGTGGGCCTGTAAACTACTGTGTGATTAGGAAGTAACAACACTGTACAGCAATTAATAGACACCGCCTGGGCCTTCTCTTGTGATCAGCTTGACTGAAATGTGGTGTGAGCAACAAGCTACAGAGTGGCATTGAGGACGGAGAAGTAAATGTTACACTTAGTGGTCCCGAGAAAGCAGCGGGCAGCTGCGGAAAAACTCCTCCTCCATCAGTAAGAACAAACTTTACACTGAGCCAAAATAACCTTGAAAAGAAAAAGAAAAAAAGACTGTAATGGCGGTGCCCATACTCAGTGGGTAGGGCGCTGGCCACACGCACCGAGGATGGTGAGTTCAAGCTGGCTCGGGCCGCAAAAACAACAACGACAACTGCAACAACAACGATACAAAAAATAGCTGGGTGTTGTGGTGGGCGCCTGTAGTCCCAGCCACTTGGGAGGCTGAGGCAAGAGACAGCCTAAGAGTTTGAGGTTGCACTGTATCCAGGGCGACCCTTTGAGACTCTTATCTCAAAAAAAAAAAAAGGCTCTGTAACTAATAACAGTACCCTGGTTTCTAATATCTGTAGTCATAACTATGTAGCTGATATTGAACTGAAGGGGAAAAAAGGTATAAACATTTGTTCCCCAGAACTGAGCATTTTATGCCTTGAGGCACCTGAGTTCTCTCCGGCAATTAAAAGGTTCCCGGTCTATCTTGTTGGTGTAAGTGTCTGTCCGTTTTAATTAGCCGTCTTCCTGCAACAGTATGTCCTGGACAGTCCTGTGAAGGCCAGTTGTAAAAACAGCCCCACCCCGTGCTCTGTGTGCTCCTGGCGGGTAGATGGGAGGTCTCAGATTTTTACCTTTATTGAGTTTTCTAAGGGAAGATCTGAAGCCAAATGCATTAAACAATTTTTTAAAAAGCAAAGTAAGAGACTACTGGGGCCAGAGCTCTGCCCGTTTATCTCTGTTCTCTCCCTCCGGCCCTCTGCCGGGCCCCTCCCACACTCTAAGATGGCAGGACAGTGTTGAGACCCACTTTGGCTTTTCTTCTGCCTCAGGGAACCTGCTGCAGAGCAGCCAGCCGGCCGCATCCGGGCAGCGGGGTGAAGGGTGCCTGTCCAGCCCGCCGCCCATGGTTCCCCTTTCACGCAGCTCAAGATAATTGAAGCCGGCTTCGCAGAGCACCGCGAACCCCTACATGAAATCCGTGGTGGTGATGCCATTTCTTTACTTTAGTGGTTCTGAAGTTCTTTCTAGAGGAGAAAGGCGGTCTGTGGATGGTGGGGAACCGGGAGTGAAACTGCGGGACCGAAGGGCTCTCGAGGGGTCACAGGAAGGGAAGGACAGCATCAGTTTACCTGCCAGTGAGGAGCGCCGTGCGTGTCCCCTGATTCCTGCGGGCAGCCCGAGGAGGGCCGTGTGTGTCCCCTGCTTCCCGCAGGCAGCCTGAGGAGCGCCATGTGTGTCCCTGGTTCCCCCGGGCAGCCGGAGGAGCGGAGCGCCATGCCTGTCCCCTGCTTCCTGCGGGCAGCCCAAGGAGCGCCATGCCTGTCCCCTGCTTCCTGCGGGCAGCCCAAGGAGGGTCATGCGTGTCCCTGCTTCCTGCGGGCAGCCTGAGGAGCGCCATGCCTGTCCCTGCTTCCTGCGGGCAGCCTGAGGAGGGCCGTGCCTGTCCCCTGCTTCCTGCGGGCAGCCTGAGGAGCACCATGCCTGTCCCTGCTTCCCGCGGGCAGCCTGAGGAGGGCCGTGCCTGTCCCCTGCTTCCTGCGGGCAGCCCGAGGAGCGCCATGCCTGTCCCTGCTTCCTGTGGGCAGCCTGGGTCAGAGGCTGTCTCAGGACCAGGGAGGTGACACCGCCTTTTCCACGAGCAGGACGGCCTTGAGGCCAGCTTTGGGGTGTGAAGAAGGGAGCAGAAAGCAAACCCTAAATCGTGGGTTAGATGGCAGGTGCACACTCAGGCAGCGAGACCCCCACAGCGGCAGCAGGAAGACACCCCTTCCCTCAGACTGTCACTGTCAGAGGGAATTCAGCCATGCCAGGGGACAGTGGGCTGCACGTGCACCTGCTCAGGCCCTGCACCACCTTCTGTCCAGTCACTGGTGTGCCTTCCCCTCTGAGGAGCCCTCATCTGCCTTGGATGCCAGTCTTTCAGAAACACGGGCCCCCAGGGGCTATCTGGCTGTCAGGCTGGGACAAGCCACATGCAGTCCCAGGTGGGATCTCAGTGAACCAAGCCCACAGTTCACAGGCAGCACCTACCACGTGCTGGTCGGCATGAGAAGCCACACTGCTGTGACCACCGTACTGACCATTCTCCCCACCCGGCCTTGGCCAGAGGAGGAGCAGGACAGGGGGGAAACAGTGGGAAGGGGGAGGCCAGAGGAGGCCCTGCTGTCCAGTCATCATCTCAACACGGAGGAGGTGAGTGTGGTTAGCCACCAGAGGGTCTGTGCTGGCAGGATCAACTTTCTATTTACTCCAGAGGGGGAGAAACAGAGGCAGATGTTTGGGGTACACCAGGGTGGGAAGGGCCAGGGTGGCCACCAACAGAGGAGGCTGTGTTCGTCCCAATCCAGGGGCGCTTGTTCTTGTTCCTTGCGGTTTACTCGTGCAAGTCTGGTGGCCGCCTGCCTTGTTAACAGACTTGATGTTTTCACTCAGATTTTGAGGTTTCTGACACCGAGGCTGAAGATGAAACTGGGCTAAGAGGACAGATGTCCAGGCCACCCAATTCAGGCTGGGCCTGCACCAGCAGGTCTGCTCCTGGGAGCCGGGTCACCTAGGTCATCAGGGATGGGGAGAGGTTGAGCCACTGGTGCCTGCGGGTTGGGGGAAGTGCCAGTGGGTGCCGGGTCGGTGAGAGCTGAGGGAACTGGGTTCATGTGGCTTCAGCTGTCACTAAGGTGTCTCCGTATTGGTCTGCTAACTGTGACACGTGAACCTGCTGATGTGAGATGTTAATAATGGGGAGTTGGTGTTACCTGAGGAGTCCGTATTGTCTCTGTAATTCTGTTAACATAAAGCTGTTCTAAAAACTTTTTATGAGTACAGTAAGTCCTCATAACACCGTCAGTAGGTTCTTGGAATCGGCAACTTTAAATAAAAGTATTGACAGCACGTCTTCAAATAACATCATTTTGTTCAATGTCATTTCATTATAAGCCTGAGAAAAAAGTGGGTTTGTTCTATGTTGTTTCATTTAAAGATCCTGCCAGTGTTGGGTGCAACTCATCGCACCTTACAGACGGTCAGCATTTGGGGGACGCACCCCCAGTGGACAGGGCCCTGCCCCCAGGCCACAGAGGTGCCAGTGTCGGCTCTTGGGGACTCTCCGGGGCTGGGTGGTCCCACCATGGGGAGTCACCTCCACAGGTCTGACCTAGACTGCCGTCACCAACCAGAGCAGTGCAGTCCTGAAGGGGACGATCAGGACACGTCCAGGTGGGTGAAGACACAGAGTGCTCCTCGCTCACTCCTTATTACCCTGCACATGCTCACAGGGTAACGCTGTCCCAGTCTGCTTGGGACTGAGGGGGTGCCCAGATACAGGACTTTCAATGCTAAAGCTGGGACCGTCTCTGTCAGACTGAGATGACAGTCATCCTACCTTCAGCCAAACAACCCTGCCCATCTGTGACAGTGGCACAAGGAGACACAGTAACACTTAATGTGGCCCAGCTGTGTGATTCACCCGCTCACTTTTCTGAGTTGTGGCAAGGTGGGCAGCAGGTGGGCACTTGGCCTCGGCCTGCAGACGAGGGCAGGAAGGCCGCACCGGTGTTTGCAGTTTCGTCTGGATTCAGTCCTGAGCTGTTGCTGGGGCGGGGAAAGAGTGGCCACCTATGCCAGGTGAGGGCTGTGGAGCCAGCAGTGACGGCAGCAGAGGAGGGCAGGACGGCCATGTCCCTGTGAGGTTAACAGACATCCAGGCCCATCTCCGCAGTTACAACCATATCACATTATTTAGGATTAGATTTGGGTGCATGTAACAGAAAATGCGCAGATCTCAGTGGTTTAACTAGAAGTTTGTTTCTCTCATGTGAAATACACCTGAGAGTGGATGTCACATCCAGGCCCCAAATCTCTTCTCATCACCGTCAGAGAGGCCCAGCAGCGAGGGTCGCAGAGGGATGGATGCTGGAGAGTCCCCCAGAGCTGCCAGGGAGACGGCGGTAGGGACGGAGTCTGAAGACAGACAGTGAGTGAGAAACAGACCCAGACAGACCTGTTGTTTATGGGGTAAAGAGGGATGCCGGGATGTCTCCGAACAGACTTTAGGGAAGGCCCCTCAGGCTCTGTCCAGCTGCACGTGTGAGTTTGTTTAGAATTAAAATGTTAAGACACGTTTACTGAGAGGCGGGGGCAGAGGAGAGCCCCAGGCAGGGGCCCGGGGCTGGAAAGTGGTGTTGCTCAGAGAAGAGCCAGTCAACATCGCCCACCAGTCACGGGGTTCAAACCTGCACCCAGCAACCCACCTCCAGGCCGGGTTTTCTGCAGAAATACTCACCAGTGTGCGCAAATATGCAAATAACAGTGACGGTGGCAGGAGCAGCTTCAAAGCCATCAGTGAGAGAGCAGCTGAGTGTGTCAGTGCCACGGGGCTGCAGGCTGTGGGACGTAGACAGTGCCCGGCAGCAATGTCCCATCTGGGTATTGATAGGAGAAAAAGAGCAAGTCCCCAGTTCCGCACTTACGCATGGACGTGAACGAGTCTCTTTGTAGACATACCGCACCACTGGGCAGGGAGAGGGTGAGGAAGGGCTGGTCTGCCCGGGTTCAGGTCCTGCTCTGGCTCAGTCCTGGGCAACATGGGCAAACCCCTAAACCTCTCTGGGCCTCCCTTTCCACATTCCAAAGTGGGTCTATGATGGTGCCTGCCCCTCATTCGTGGGATTGGGTGAGGATGAAACAGGCTAATTCTTGTAAAATGACAGAAATGTGGCCAGCCCTGGCCAGATGCTTTCTTACAAGCTTCTGTGCTGTTTGCATGTTTACAGTGAACACAAATTCCTGCATCCCTTCTGAAAAAAAAGTGTTAAGGGATGAGCTTACATAGAAAGTGATAAAAAAGATGTTTGACGGTACAAATCATTTCCACACCTGAAAAGAAAACCTGGATGAGAATGGGGCGGGCGTGAGGGCAGCCCAGGGTCCATGGCAGGGAGGCAGGACGCTGGACAAGCTCAGCCAGCAGACCCCCACTGGGCGCCAGGTTTACAGCTCTCACCTGGTTACCATCGTAGGGCAGACACAGAACACCTGGATTACTCAGCCACGCAGCTCAGAAAATTGCTGAGTTTCACCTTCCACCTTACGGAAACAGACAAAGGAGAGCCACTGACAAGCCCAGGAGTGGCTAGTGTCTCGGTCAGTGCGTCCCCTCTTCAGGGCCTGCTGGGGAAGGAGAGACGCTCGGTCCCCTCACCACCTGCCCCAGAAAGCAGGGCCTGGGCAAGGACAGCGCACAGCTTTATTAGATCAGATGGCTTCTGTACAAGATGTGCTGAAAGACATTCATTCTGTCAAAGGTCTTTTATCATTCTATGGCTGCTTGGAGTACTCCACGTTAAAAAAAGAAAAAGCCAGCCTGGCAGACAGCTCCCCTGCAGTTCTGACAATGTGGCTAAGTCAGAACAGGGAAAGCAGACGAGCCCTGTGGAGTGGAACTGGGTTTCAGGGCCCGACAGGAGCACAGGCTGTTCACTGTCAATTCAGACAAAAATGGCCCAGATGTAAAGGTGCCTGAGCACATGCGCACCCACAGACACATACAGACACACACATACATATACACCCACACACACGGACACACACAGACACACACATATACACCCACACACACAGACACACACATACATATACACCCACACACACAGACACACACAGACACACACATACATATACACCCACACACACAGACACACACAGACACACACATACATATACACCCACACACACGGACACACATATACACACACACACATATACACCCACACACACAGACACACACAGACACACACATACATATACACCCACACACACAGACACACATATACACACATAGATATACACCCACACACACAGACACACACAGACACACACATATACACCCACACACACACAGACACATACAGACACACACATACATATACACCCACACGCACAGACACACACATACATATACACCCACACACACAGACACACACAGACCCACACATACATATACACCCACACACACACAGACACACACACCAACACAACACCGAACACACGGCAAACAGCGGAAACACACACCAACATATCCA
>CAUYQV010115073.1:0-14949 GCA_963574575.1 Galagoides demidoff
AGTTCAGTTTGGTCTCTGGTCTAGTTTCTGAGACAGAGCTCCCATTCCCCTGTAGATGTGGGTGTGAGGAGAATGCTTTAAGATTGGGTCTTTGGGCTCGGCGCCTGTGGCTCAATCCGCTAAGGCGCCAGCCACATACACATAAGGTGGCAGGTTCGAATCCCCAGCCCGGGCCCGCCAAACAACAATGATGGCTGCAACCAAAAAAATGGCTGGGCGTTGTGGCGGGCGCCTGTGGTCCCAGCTCCTTGGGAGGTTGAGGCAGGAGACTCGCTTGAGCCCAGGAGTTGGAGGTTGCTATGAGCTATTATGCCATGGCACTCTACCCAGGGGGTTAGATTTAGGCTCCGTCTCAAAAAAAAAAAAAAAAAAAAAAAAACTATTCTGAAACACTAGGCATCCTTTCTTTTCTTTTGAGACAGAGTCTCATTGGTCACCCTTGGTAGAGTGCCATGTCACCTTAGCTCATAGCAACCTTAAACTCTTGGGTTCAAGTGATTCTCTTGCCTCAGCCTCCCACGTACCAAGAATAACAGATGCCTGCCACAGCACTCAGCTATTTTTCAGAGACAGAGGTCTCACTCTTGCTCAGGTTGGTTTTGAACTTGTGAGCTCAAACAATTCACCCACTTCAGCCTCCCAAGTGCTGGAATTACAATAGGCGTGAGCCACTATACCCGGCCAACATTAGGCATCCTCGTACTCTCCTTACTTAAGAACTAAAATGACAGCTGGGTATGGTGGCTCAAGCCTGTAATCCTAGCACTTTGTCAGGCTGAGGCAGTGGGTTGCTTAAGCTCAGGAGTTCAAGACCAGCTTGAGCAAGAGGAAGACTGTGTCTCTACCAAAAGTAAGAAAAACTAGTGGCATCCTGATGGGTGCTTTTAGTCTCAGCTACTAGGGGAGGCTGAGGGAAACGGGAGGCTTGGGCTCAAGAGACTGAGGTTGCTGTGAACTATGATGATGCCATGCCACCCTAGACTCCAGTCCCGCACTAGGGAGACTCTGTCTCCAAAAAAAAAAAAAAAAAAAAAAAAAAAAGAACTAAACTGGCCACATTACACAAGGCAACACGATTTCGTGATTTAGCAATGACTTCATCTAGAGAAAGCCACTGGAATGAATAAATAGGAGCAAATGAAAATGTATGAAGACTGTCTTCCTATGTCCCACTGATTTTCAAATCAATCAAAGAACCTAGATTTTCTTTTCTTTTTTCTTTTTTTTTGCTAGTCAAGTGAAGCAGTGGGAGTGGAGTGGGAACAGAGGAATCCGTAACACCACTGAACTCTGACCAGCCACATCTACATTTTAAATGAGAGCTTTTCTTTTTTTTTTTTTGAAGCAAAGTCTCAAACTGTCCCTCTGGGTAGAGTGCCATAATGTCACAGCTCATAGCATCCTCCAAGTCTTGGGCTTAAGTGATTCTCTTGCTTCAGCCTCCCAAGCAGCTGGGACTACAGGCGCCCGCCACAACGCCCTGCTAGTTTTTGGTTGCAGTTGTCATTGCTGCTTAGCAGGCCTGGGCTGGGCCCAAACCCACCACCCTAGGTGTATGTGGTCAGCACCCTGCCGATTGAGCTATGGGCATCCCCTAAATGAGATCTTTTCCATTTAAACTGAAATCACTGTTTAAAAAGCACTAAATAGGCTCGGTGCCTGTGGCTAAGGCGCCAGCCACATACACCTAAGGTAGCGGGTTCAAATCTAGCGGGCCTGCCAAAACAACAATGATGGCTGCAACCAAAAAAAGCTGGGCCTTGTGGCGGGCGCCTGTGGTCCCAGTTACAGGAGGCTGAGGCAGGAGACTCGCGTGAGCCCAGGAGTTGGAGGTTGCTGTGAGCTGTGGTACCATGGCACTCTACCCAAGGGGATAGCTTGAGGCTCTGTCTCAAAAAAAAAAAAAAGCGCTAAATATCACTGTAAGAAACAAATATAATATTAGACCAAGGGGGCAAAAGATGCAGAAACACTATCTTAAAATAGAAAATTATCTCATTGGCTGGGGCTGGGTTTGAACCCGCCACCTCTGGTATATGGGGCTGGTACCCTACTCCTTGAGCCACAGGCGCCACCCCAATAATTCTGAAAACATTTTAATCATCTATTTACTTACCACTAACGTTCAAATGTACTAAGTCTAAAACTTACTTTTTAATAAATTGGGCATCAGCAATCTGACCCCAAGTTCAGAGACACTGTTAGCAAACCAACCTTGGTATCACATTCAACTTAACTTCTAAGAGAAGACATTTTCCTGATTCCAAAGCCCAGCAGATATGAAATTTTTATTTTTAGTGCCTGAAATTTGCTTCTTGAGTGAATTATAGCCACCAAGGAAGTATATTCTGTTCTCCTCTCGCCAAAACCCAGCCCTGCATTCTTTATTAGGCAGAACTCCCAAGAAGTCATCCAAATTTAATAATCTTTCAAAGCTACCCTCACTTCCAAACCTGGGGCAAGAGTTTTTAGGATTTAGCAGAGGCTGAGAAAAAAATCTAAGGCTATAACTGAAAGGACAAAAAAAACATTATAATCTATAAGGCTGAGGCAAGATAACCGCTTAAGCCCAAGAGCTGGAGGTTGCTGTGAGCTGTGACATCACAGCACTCTATCAAGGGCAACAAAATGAGACTGTCTCTAAAAAAAAAAAAAAAAAAAAATTAAGATCTATGAGAGTGTGACTACAAAAATGATCAGAAAAGGTGCTGATAAAGAGAAAAGAGTATTAATAAAAAAAAGAAAAGAAAGCTACTCATGACTATTTTTTTAAAAAACAACAAAGAGCCCACAGAGCATTTCACAGTCTGGGAACGCAACTCAACTTACTGGGTGGTCCCTCTCTCACTACCACCCATTGGGCAACCCTGAAAAACACAGAACATAGGAACTGGTGTGGTGGCTCATGCCTATAGTTGTAGCACTCTGGGAGGCCAAGGCAGGTAGATTGCCTGAGCTCACAGGTTTGAGACCAGCCTGAGCCAGAGCAAGACCCAGTCTCTAAAAAATAGCTGGGCATTGTGGTGGGCTCCTATAGTCCCAGCTATTTGGGAGGTTGAGGCAGGAAGATCACTTGAGCCCAAGAGCTTGAGGTTACTGTGAGCTACGACACCACGGTACTCTACCAAGAGTGAAAAAGTGAAGACTCTATCTCAAAAAAACCCAAAAAAACACAGAAGAGCAGAGCCTGTGACTCAGGGGGTAGGGCGTTGGCCCCATATACCAAGGGTGGCAGGTTCAAACCCAACCCTGGCCAAACTGCAACAAAAGAAAGAGCCCGGCATTGTGGCAGGCGCTTGTAGTGCCAGCTAGTTGGGAGGCTGAGGCAAGAGAATCGCCTAAGTCCAGGACATGGAAGTTGCTGTGAGCTGTGTGATGCCACAGCACTCTACTGAGGGCGACAAAGTGAGACTCTGTCTCTACCAAAAAAACAAAGCAAAGCAAACAAATACAGAGATAGCTGGTTTATTTTGGTTCTAGTTCATGCATTTGTCTGTGTATTCAGCAAACAGAAGGTAAACATACTCAAAGTCAAAAGGAGAACTTAGAAGATTTTTTTTTAATTAAATCACAGCAGGCAGTGCTTATAGCTCAGTGAGTAGGGCACCAGGCCCATATACCTAGGGTGGCAGGTTCAAACCCAACCCTGGCCAAACTGTAACAAAATAAAAATAGCCAGGAGTTGTGGCGGGTGCCTGTAGACCCAGCTAGTTGGGAGGCTGAGGCAAGAGAATCACCTAAGCCCAAGAGCTGGAGGTTGCTATAAGCTGTGATGCCATAGCATTGTACTAAGAGCGACAAAGGGAGACTCTGTCTTAAAAACTAATTAGTTAATTAAATCATAGCTGTGTACATTAATTATCAATGCATTTATGGGTTTTGTTTTGTTTTTTGAGACAGAGTCTCACTATGTCACCCCAGTAGAGTGCCATGGCGTCACAGCTCACAGGAACCTCAAACTCTTGGGTTCAAGTGATTCTCTTGCCTCAGTGTCCCAAGTAGCTGGGACTACAGGCGCCCGCCACAACGCCTGGCTATTTTTTTGTTGTTGCTGTTGTAGTTGTCACTGTTGTTTAGCTGGCCTGGGCCAGGTCTGAACTCGCCAGCCTTGGTGTATATGGTTGGTACCGTAACCACTGTACTACAGAGCTGAGCCAGAACTTAAAACATGGCCAAGCATGGTGGCTGATGCCTGCAATCCTAGCACTCTTGAGAGGCTAAGGATTACTTGAGCTCATGAGTTTGAGATAAGCCTCAGCAAAAGGAAGACACTGTCTCTACTAAAAAATAGAAAAATAGAAAAACAGGATCACTTGAGCCCAAGAGTTGGAGGTTGCTATGAGCTGTGATGCCATAGCACTCTACCCAGAGCAACAGCCTGAGATTCTGTCTCAGCAAAAAAAAAAAAAGATTATTTTAAATGTAGCTGGATATGGTTGCTCATGCCTGTAATCCTAGTACTTTGGGAAGCCAAGGTGGGAGGTCTGCTTGAGCCCAGGAATCAGAGAACAATCTGGGCAACAATGAGACCCTCCTAGGTCTACAAAAATAAAAAAATTAGCTGATCACTTGAGCCCAGGAGTTGGAGGCTGCAGTGAGCTATGATGCCACTGCACTCTAGCCTGGGCAACAGACCAAGACATTATCTCAAAAAATAATAATAACAGGGCGGCACCTGCGGCTCAGTAAATAGGTAGGGGACCAGCCCCATATACTGAGGGTGGTGGGTTCAAACCTGGCCCTGGCCAAACTGCAACAACAACAACAACAACCAGCTGGGCGTTGTAGTGGGTGCCTATAGTCCCAGCTACTCAGGAGGCTGAGGCAAGAGAATCGCCTAAGCCCAAGAGCTGGAGGTTGCTGTGAGCTGTGACGCCACAGCACTCTGCCAAGGGCGACAAACAAAGACTCTGTCTCTAAAATAAATAAATAAATAAATAAATAATTGTGAACAGACTAAGTGAACACCATGGAAGGTGCAGTCTTCCACAACCTCATAGTATCTCATTGCAGACTAGGCACAGCAGCTCATGCCTATAATTCTAGCACTCTAGGAGGCTGAGGCAGATGGACTATTTGAGCTCACAAATTCAAGACCAGCCTGAGCGGCTAGGCACCTGTGGTTCAAATGGCTAAAGCACCAGCTACATACACCTAAGGTGGCGGGTTCGAATCTAGCCCGGGCCCGCCAAACAACGATAGCTGCAACCAAAAAAAAACAAATAGCCAGGCTCTGTGGCGGGTGCCTGTGGTCCCAGCTACTTGGGAGGTAGAGGCAGGAGATTCACTTGAGCCCAGGAGTTGGAGGTTGCTGTGAGCTATGCCACGGCACTCTACCCAGGGGGACAGCTTTAGGCTCTGTCTCAAAAACAAACAAACAAAAAAAAGACCAGCCTGAGCAAGAGTGAGACCCCCGTCTCTAATAAAAATAGAAAACTGAGACAAGTCGATCATCTGAGCCCAAGAGTTTGAAGTTGCTGTGAGCTATGACACCATAGCACTGCACTGCCAAGGGTAACGAAGTGAAACTTTGTCCCCCCACCCCTGCCAAAAAAATAAATAAATAAATAAAACTCATTTTATACAGTTTCAAATATGTATGTATCTTATAATGTGATTTCATGTCCAATGTTCTTTTGACTACCATTCTGCCAGGAGTTTCAATTTTCCAATAAAATAACTGTATACCAGAAAAGGAGGTAAAATGAGATACTCTGTAGCAGGCAGCTGTAAGCTATAAAGCACTAAGCTTCCAGGACATTATTATCTTTAAGTCAGATCACTTAAATAGGGAAAAATGTTGCACAATTATGACAAGCCAGAAAGGAGGAAACTTCTATCTTCAAAAACCACAGTTAATGAAGCAAACACTCTCAACTCTCACAGAATGACTTTTTAGTGCTACATTGTTCTCATTAGTGAATGTCAAGCCACTGTTACCTTACAGAAAGGCATGCATTTTCTTTCTTTCTTTTTTTTTTTTTAGTCACGCATTTTCTTGACCTGAGACGCCATCAATAACAACTAGGTGGCCCTATCCTATAACATATTAAATGGCAGAGTTCCTCAGAGCATGATTTAGCAATAGAATACCTCATAATTGTTCTCTACAGCCTACGTTATAAACCTTTAAGAATTATAAGAATTCAAATTAACTTTAATAATCCCACAGTCTTGCTTTCCTTTGAAGAACAACAAAACTGCTGGATACAACTATTAAAGAGCAAAGAAAACCCAAACATGTTAGTGTAGATTACCCAGAAGTATCCAATTTTCCAGGCTGTTGAGTTCAGTTTTTATAAAACTTTTCCCATTTCCACTCCCATAAATTTCTCATCTATAAAACACCTGTCAGTTCTAGAGTATTAAATCTTAAAGCAAAGACACCTTTTCTAAAATATTTTTAACAATTTCAAGGATATTTCAAAGTCCTGAGTTAAAACTAACATGTTACACTTTAGACTAGAACTAGCTTCAGCTCTGGCTGTTGTCCCATCTGGTAAGTACTTCTCTGTACCTCAATTTCTTCATGTAGAAAATAAGGCCGTTGTAAGCTGAGTTCTTCAGTCCTTTTTTGCTCTAACTTTCCAATTCACTTAGAAAATTACTGTCTTGTTAAGGCTCAAAATGTAGTCACTTTAAACATACAAGAATATAAGAAAATGAGGGAACTTGAGCAGGGAACTTCCCCCCTAAATATTCAAAAACTGCAGAAGGCAGAAAAGATGGTTGCCTATTTGTTACCTTCACTTACATTAAACCAATCTAAACAGACTGAGAACTCCATAACAAAAGTATAAACAATTCATAAACCCAAATATATTCCATTCCAATAAAATTAGAAGTCTTGTGGTATTAAACTACAGTAGAACCATCATAGCTGACCACCTCTTTGAGTTGACCTAATTTTCAGACTGGACATGTATCACACATACTTATCAGTATAGCAGACTTAGTTCCTTAATGTTGACCACCTCCTTACACTATTTTTTTTTTTAAGAGACAGAGTCTCACTTTATCACCCTCAGTAGAGTACTGTGGTGTCACAACTCACAGCAATCTCCAACTCCTAGGCTTAGACAATTCCTTGCCTCAGCCTCCCAAGTAGCTTGGACTACAGGCACCCACCACAAGGATCAGCTATTTTTTGTTGCAGTTTGGCCGGGGCTGGGTTCGAACCTGCCACCCTCAGTATATGGGGCTGGCACCCTACCCACTGAGACACAGGTGCCACCCTACGCTGACTAGTTTCATACTGATTAGTTTGTTATCGTCCCTTGGGTGTTCAACTTACAGAAACTGCATTTTCCATCATATTTTTGTATTACACCAGAATACATAAAAACACACAATATATGGCTCAGCGCCTGTGGCTCAAGTGGCTAAGGCACCAGCCACATACACCTAAGGTAGCAGGTTTGAATCCAGCCTGGGCCCGCCAAAAACAACAATGATGGCTGCAACCAAAAAATAGCCAGGCATTGTGGCGGGTGCCTATGGTTCCAGCTGCTTGGGAGGCTGAGGCAGGAGACTCACTTGAGCCCAGGAGTTAGAGGTTGCTGTGAGCTGTGATGCCACAGTACTCTACCCAGGGGGACAGCTTGAGGCTCTGTCTCAAAAAAAACACAAAAACCGCACAATATGCTTTATGAAAGATTATTGCCATACAGTATAATTCTTTTTTGTTTGTTTGAGACAGAGTCTCACTATGTCACCCTAAGTAGAGCGCTATGGTGTCACAGCTCACAGCAACCTCAAACTCCTGGGCTTAAGCGATTCTCCTGCCTCAGTCTCCCAAGTAGCCCAGACTATAGGTGCCCACCACAACGCCCCACGATTCTCTGGTTGTAGTTGTCATTGTTGCTTGGCAGGCCCAGGCTGGGTTCAAACCTGCCAGCTCCAGTGTACGTGGCTGGCACCCTAGCTGCTGAGCTATAGGCAATGAGCCCATACAGTGTAATTTAAAATAGTAAATTCTAAATAGACTTTCACCTTTAGTTTGTGAATATGTCTTAAATTTCAAATTAACTAATAGTGAAACATAGTTCAAAATGAAAGACTGAATATTGTGGTTAACCGACTCAGCATGCATTCCAATATATACCTCTTCTCTAATTCACTTTCCCTTTAATGCTCTTTTTATTCCTAGCTTCTCTCAATCTTCCCTCCCCACTCTATTCCAGACCCCACCTTTTCCCACTCTCTTTCTCCTCCCTTCCCAACCATACACAGTACTTTCAAAGAAAGCACTCTAGGAAGTTGTTCTCTACCTAAGAAGTATCAGAATCACCTAGGAAGCTCATTAAAAACATACATGAGTGTGAGGAGAAGCAGCCAAATTCTGTTTTTAAGGTAACTAGAAAGTCAAAAGAAAACATGAAACCCTAATTAACCAGCTTGCAAAGAATATGAGATACTTTGGTAAACTAAAGATGAATCAGGGCAGACTTTGTTGAAAAATCTTTCTGGAAATCATTAGATCACTTTTCTCTCAATTAAGAGGTATAGTTCGTGAAAAATACTTGATCATAACTGTTCCATAAACAGGTCATGTTCTTAATTTTTATCATATGGAAAAAGTGGCCCACAGGCTTTGGCCTTAGAACTAAGAATGGTTTTACCTTTTAAAGGGATGTTAAAAAAAAAAAAAAACCACACATACACACACATATAAAAAAAGAAAACGGCCCACAAGACCTAAAATATTTACTATCTGGCCCTTTACGGAAAGTTTGCCAACTTAGTCTGTAGCGCCAAAAACCCTTGGAACTAGGCGGACCCCGAGACAGTACCCTGAAGTGCTCCTTTCTCATCAGATTAACTGAAAAAAGATTCCTTTAATTCAGTTTCAAAATAACTTAAACAGAATCACTGCTATTTCTCTGACTCATCTAAAAGACTAGCCTTCAAGAAAGTGTTATCCCAAAAGGCTCTATTTCCTGCTTTAGATTCAACATTTCCAACTAAGATGCTAGAGTTAATTACTACACATGCAAAAACTTGGAAGCCTTACCTGGGGTATTTGCTATAGCCAAGGGCAGGCTCGGAAGCTGGTGCACCTGGATTCCTGAAGTACTCAATGCGCTGAGGTTAATGGTCTGGAGGCCTGGCATGGAGGAGAGTTGAGCAGCATTCACAGTGACTGTGCTGGCAGGAATGGAGGCAGCTGAAGCAATAGGTGTAAGAGCGGTGTTGCTGCTGCTGGTCTGCCCCAAGGAAACACCCTGCATTGGGGCTAAGGTGATTGTCTGGGCTTGTGGGTTCTGAACTTGGAGGTTCTGCAGCTGAAGAGTTTGCCAACTGACCTGTCCGTTGGGTCCCACTGTTGGTGTCCGGATGATGATGGGGCCAGAGTTTGGAACAGCCTGAAGCTGGAGGTTCTGGAGGGTTTCCTGGGAGATAGCTTGAGTTGTAAAGGTCTGCCCTGACAATGGTGCTGCTGCTTGAAGGGCCTGCAGGGCCTGTCCCCCTTGAACTAGCTGAGGCTGGATAAGAATCTGCTGTTGCTGTGTCTGCTGGTTTTGCTCTCCATCTTTTTGCTGACTTGCTTGCAGTGAGCCTCCAGATGCCTGGTTCTGTTGGATGTTCAGAGCATCAGATCCCTGTAGCCCACTGACTCTCTGGGGTGTCTGGCCTTGAGAGGTGGTCCCTGATGATCCGCTGGTGGTGAAGTTCATAATCCCCATGTTGCTGGTGGTAGTAGTTGTTGAGTAGCTATTGGCATTGGTAAAAAAGGAGCTGGAACTGGCTTGTGATGATACCAAGCTGGCAGAACTGATGGCAGTCCCTGAGGTGACGGGTTGTGATCCGCTCTCCTGGGACCCAGAGCTGCTAATCGTAACTGCCTGAGAGCTGGGAGTCAAGGTAGCTGCAGAAACGCTGTTGACAGGTAGCAAGGTGATGTTCCCATTCAGGGCCACTGGTACATTGGTCACATACTGAGTCTGTCCTGAGAGCACATTATTAGCTAGGCCTTGGAGGGGAACAGCCTGCTGGAGTAGGTTTGGCATAGCAGCAATGATGTTGCCTCCACTTCCTCGATTTGTGATGATTTGTTGGTTTGCACCTGGTATAATCTGTATTTGACCAGAACCATCTTGCTGCACTTGGGCTCCAGTGGCAGCAAATTGCAGCTGCTGCCCATCAACGGTTTGAAACTGTGGGATTACCTGATACTGAATGTTAGGCATCACTCCAGGTAGTCCTGTCAAAACTTGCTGGTTCTGTAAGTTGGGAGTGGCAGCCACAACATACTGCCCACCAGACACTGTACGATTCTTGGAGGACTCACTGCCATTGCTGCCACTGGTACTGCTGCCACTCTGTTCCTTTGAGGTAGGGGTAGCCCCAGAGGAGGAAGAGATGATCTGCCAGCCATTGGCACCCTGTGAAAGTTGGGTGGCTGTGAGGTCAAGCTCACCTGTACCCCCTGACTGACTCGGGCCCTGGGAGTTGTTGCTGTTCTCATTGGGTGACTCAATTCTGCTGCAAGTTGCTGCCAGCAGAGCCAAAGGGGATGGCTGGGATTCCTGGCCAGAAAATAAGGGAGAGGAAAGGAGTTAATGACACCCAGCTGCCGGCCTAGGGGGCGATATGCAACAATTAAACAGCAACATAGCACAAAAAGCAAAACCCAAAATCAAAGAGCTGTCTTATCTGTATTGTGGAAAGTCCCATCTGTGGGGATCTCCAAGTCACTTGTCTCTCTATGTTTACTTCCCTATCTATAGAACGGTTTAGTCCTTCTAAAAAGCTTTCTGTAAAGAGTGAGGCAATTTTATCTAAGAATGTTTACATCCTCTCAACACCTTCCCCATACTGTCTCTGATAATCACTTACCTGTCCTCCTCCTCCTCCACTGCTGCTACTGGCACTGCCTGTGCTGCTGCTTCGAGCCTGTGCAAAGGCACCACCACCATTACCATTGCCCCCGTTACTGCCACCAACTCCTTTTTCAATCTTCACCACAGCTGTCATTTCATCCATGGAGTGATCAGGGTCTAAAAAAATTAAAAGATAAACAACTTAAAGTTGGGGGAAGAAAAAGATAAAGTGAGGAAGGGCAAAAGGAAACTATGCTGAAACAGCAATGTCTAACAAAAAGTTGGAAAGCGCCAGTGAAAAGAAAATGGATAGGGAAAGGGGTAGTTGTAGGATATGAACTAAGACCAGTGGTGCCAAAACTGGGAATCAGGTCTCTCTTGCACAAAATTAAACTCAAAAAACATTCAAAAAGTGCTTTTGCGGGGGGAGGAAATAGAAAGGACGATACGCATGTGAAAACAGTTTCAAAATAAGAAAAAATATTCTGGGAGAAAAAAAAATAGGTAAAGCAAAAAACAACATGTGGGTGTATGAAATGCTTGCTAAAATTAGGGTTAAAAGAGATGAAGAAAAACAAATACAAGTGTGAAAAGTAACAAGAGAGAAGGGGAAAGAGGTAAAGAAGACGTAAAAAGTGTAAGTGGGGTAACATTTGTATATACTGCTAAGTGACTAAAGGGGTCTAGGTGTCAGAAATCAGGAGGTTTTGGGGCGGAGAGAGGGCGGGCCCTAGAGGGAAAGGGCGGTTTCGGGGTGAGGGGCGTGGAAAGGGCGGGACAGTAGGGGGGGAGGGGGGAAATCTCCGGAAAGTGGGGGGAGGAGGGCCTAGGAGCAGGCGGCGACCAGAGGGCGGACCAGGGAGGCGGTTGGCCCGGGCGGGGCCTGCACTGCTCGGGCCGCCCCCGCGACTCCAGCCCCCGGCGGGAGGAGCCTCAGGCCGACGGCCGAATTGTGGGGGGTAAGGGCTGTCCCCCGTGGCCGGGGCGGGCAGGGGGCGGGCGAGGCCACGTTGCCCCCTCCCCCGGGGCGGGCGGCCCATCCCCCTCTTCCTCGGAGGCCCCGCCACTGCCCCTTCTCCCTCCCTTCCCTCCGCCCCGGGCGGGACCAAGGCCACCGCCGCCGCCTCCCGCCCGCCCCCCCCTCACGGCGGGGACCGCCCGGTCGGCCCTCGCGCGCGCCCCCTCACTCCCCTCCCACCCCTAAGCTTGGAGTGGACTCATCCTTACCGCTCATGGTGGCAGCTGAGGGACGAGCTCAAGGGGGTCCTGTCCGGGGGGGTTGGGGGGGGCCGGGAAAAACGCGGACGCTGACGAGGCAAGCTAACCCGGACCGGACAGGGAGGGGGGGGTAAGGAGGAGGGAGCAGCGCGCCACAAGCCCGGCCTAGGCCCCGCCCCTTCACTGCTGCCCCGCCCAATGAGGGAGGGAGAAAGGAGGGACTTACGGAAGAAAGACGGTCAGGTTATCCAATGGCAAGACTTACTTGCTCTCTAAGGCGTGTAAGACAAAGTTGCGTGCCTGCTGTCCTCCCAAAAAGACCTCCCTCTCAGTTTTCAAGACCAATAAAAATTGCAGGAAGTGAAGATGGGCGGGAGCTACAAATGATAGGCTTCGAAGGAAACCAGTCAATCGCCAGGCGGGCTCCCTGAGCAGTAAGGATAGGGAGAGGTTTTACAGGAATGACAGAACAACGACCAACCAGAATCCTGGACGTGCCTGGGCAAAATCCTAGTGGGAGGAAAGGTAAGAAGTAGGCTGGAATGGGATAGGATGAAGATGATCAAAACCAATCAGAAATCAGGCGGGCAGCCCAGGAAGATATGATTGGCTTAGTACCTGAAAGAGACAGGAAAGGACGTATAGGGACGTGAACTAAAAGCCAATTAATCGCCGAATAAACTCTGAGGGCGGGAACTTGGAGTGAGCAGAGGAAAATTGGCGGCTCCGTCAGTTATTTAGTCCAATGAGGGAACGAAGTAAGCCTGGCACCGCCTCCAAGTTGGCCAATGGGAGTTACCTTAGCCGCCCATCACGAGGGAGGGAAGAGGGCTGTGCCAAGAGCAGTTCGTCGCCATATTGGCCTTCCTTTGGGGACGTCTTTACTGGGATTAGGTGGAAGGCTTCAGCGGACCACTGCTGCTCAACAAGTGTCAAAGCCAAGGCATTCGGCGCGCAGTTCTTCGCTACTGGGGCTCATTTTAATCTTAATTGAACCGCCGTTATAAAGTATTTCTCTAGTCTCAAACCCTCCATGGGTGGGCGGTCAGGCGGATGCCTTTCAGTGTGGGTGTACGAAGCCCTGCGAGTGCAAGCGGGACAAGATATGGCGACTCAACAAAATCAGTTAATACTGAGTTGACCATTATGCAGTCTGGGTGAGACGCCAGCAAACGCCATCTTTTTAAGTAACCCCAAAGGTGCTAACCACCAGTTAATTTTTCAAGAGCTTATCTTAGAAGCTAAACTGAATTGCAGAAACTACAAGAACCAAGATCCTATAAATCACTTCCTTTTCCCCATTCACTAGTAAACACTGCCTGTGCTTAAAACAAGGTATCTGAGTGTTTCTGCTTCTTGCAATCAGGAAGGCTAAAACTAGACACCTGAATTTCTGTCCTCCTCTTTTACCCTTGTTTTAGTGGACGTGGCCTTGGTGACTTGTCAGTGATAGCATGAGGTCATTCCTTTTAGCACTTGTGTTGGTTTTTTTTTTTTTTTTTTTTCTGAGACAGAGCCTCAAGCTATCCCCGGGCTGGGTAGAGTGCTGTGGCATCACAGCTCACAGCAACCTCCAACTCCTGGGCTCAAGCGAGTCTCTTGCCTCAGCCTCCCAAGTAACTGGAACCACAGGCACCCGCCACAGTGCCCAGCTATTCTTCGATTGCAGCCGTCATTGTTGTTTTGGCGTGCTGGGCTGGATTCCAGCCCACCACCTTAGGTATATGTGGCTGGCGCCTTAGCCACTTGAGTCACAGCCGCTGAGCCTAGCACCTGTGTCTTGTATGTTGTCACTTCTTCATTAGCACATTATTCTCAACATTTATGTTCTTTTAAACTCTGGGTTCTCCTAAAAGATTTTAAGCCCTTTGGAGGTAAGAACTGAGGCCTTTGCTGCTTTGGGCAGAAAAAGTTAAATGGATGTAGCCGTGCAGCTTGAGGCTCTGTCTCATTAAAAAAAAAAAAAAAGTGGAGCGACGCTGTGGCATATGCTGGAGGTGGTGGGTTCAAACCCAGCCCCAGCCAAAAACTGCAAAAAAAAAAAATTCTGACTTTTGATTTGGCACCTGTGGCTCAAGTGGCTAAGGCACCAGCCACATACACTTAAGGTGGCAGGTTCCAATCCAGCCTGGGCCCCCCAAACAACAATGATGGCTGCAACCAAAAAATAGCCCAGCACTGTGGCGGAAGCCTGTGGTCTCAGCTACTTGGGAGGCTGAGGCAGGAGACTTGCTTCAGCCCAGAAGTTGGAGGTCACTGTGAGCTGTGATGCCACTGCACTCTACCCAGGGGGACAGCTTGAGGCTCTGTCTCAAAAAAAAAAAAAAGACTCAGTGCAGCCTCCCAACTCCTAGGCTCAAGTAGTCCTCTTTTCTTTTTCTTTTTATTTTTTTTGAGACAATTTCACTTTGTTGCCCTTGATAGAGTGCATGACATCATAGCTCAGGGTAACCTCTAACTATTGAGTTCAGGCAATTCTCTTGCCTCAGCCTCTCAAGTAGCTGGGACTACAGGCGCCAGCCACAATGCCTAGCTGTTTTTAGAGATGAGGTCTTGCTCTGGCTCAGGCTGGTCTCAAACCTGTGAGCTCAGGCAATACACAGCCTTGGCTTTCCAAGCCCTGGGATTACAGGCATGAGCCACCATGCCCTCTCAAGATGTCCTAAAGCTGGCTCGCACCTGTGGCTCAAGTGGCTAAGGCACCAGCCATATACACATAAGGTGGCGGGTTCAAATCCAGCCTGGGTCCGCCAAAACAACAATGATGGCTGCAACCAAAAAATAGCCAGGCTTTGTGGTGGGCGCCTGTGGTCCCAGCTACTTGGGAGGCTGAGGCAGGAGACTCGCTTGAGCCCAGGAGTTGGAGGTTGCTGTGAGCTGTGATGCTACAGCACTCTACCCAGGGGGA
>CAUYQV010115080.1:0-26932 GCA_963574575.1 Galagoides demidoff
CTCTTCCCCTTGTAAGTAATGGGTTTTTTACGTCTGACTGCTTTCAGAATTTTCTCTTTCATCTTTACTTTGGTGAAGTTAATTATGATGTGTCTGGGGGATGTCTTGTTCAGGTTGAGTCTTGCTGGGGTTCTGAAACTATCTGCATTTCAGAATCTCTTGGCATATCTGGAAAGTTATCTTTCATAATTTCATGAGGAAGAACCTCAGTGTTTTGTGAAGCAACTTCATCACCTTCAGGGATACCTATAAGGCGAATATTAGTTTTCTTCGAATTATCCGAGAGCTCTCTGAGAGTGAGATCCGTTTTTACTCTCCATTTATTTTGATCTTTGCATTCCCGGGCTTCTTCAAAACCTTTGTCTGCAGAATCAGAGATCCTTTCTTCTGCGTGTTCCACTCTGTTACGGAGGGATTCCGCTGTATCTTTCAGATCCTTGAGGGCTGCAACCTCTTGTCTCAGTGTATCAAAATCTTTGATCATTTTGTCTTTGAAATCGTTGAGTTCTTGATACATCTTTTGAATGACTTCTTGAGATATCTTTTGAATAATTTCTTGAGAAATGTTTTGAACAATTTCTTGAGAGATCTTTTGAATCATTTCTTGAACTTCTACTTCCTTCCTTTCTATTCTGTTACTCTTATTTGCTATCCACGTTCTGAACTTGATTCCTGACATTTCAGCCATTTGCTTGTGGATGGGGTCATCAGTTACATCTGCCCCATTTTTCCTTGGGGGAGTTGATCTATTCTGGTTATTTGAGTTGCCAGAGTTTTTCCCCTGATTCCACCCCATTCTGAGTTTGCCTTGTTTGGAGGCCTTATCAGAACTGTTCAGTTGGTGGCTTCTTCTGGTTTCCCAGAGAGAGAGGCAGAGTGTGTCTGTTGTCTACTCCCAGTTTTCGGGTGCTGGGACAACTTGTGTGCAGTGGAATGGCAGCAGCTGCACTGGAGTGTGCATGGCCAGATTAGACCTCATTCAGCTTACTGGGGCAACCAGGGGGCAGGAGACTGGCAGTAGCCGGATCTGTCCTAGTTCAGCACCCTGGAGCAACCATGGGGTGGGGGAATGGCAGCAGTAGTGTAGGGTACGCAAGTGACCAGATCAGTCTTAGTTCAGCCCCACCAGAGTAGCTGGGGGGAGTGGAGAATTCCTTCACCATGGCCTGTTGGACGTGTGTGGCATGAACAAGCCAATCTATTCCCTCCCAGCCTGAGAGCCCGGAGTGGGGAACTCCTCCACCTCCATCTGTGGGACACACGTGGCTCTAACAAACAGTTCTTGGCCCACCCAGAGCGCTAGACTCCTCCACCACCTCCTACAGGGTGCACGTGGCTCTAGCAAGCAATTCTGGGCCCACCCAGCACAGGTGCCTGGAGTAGGGAACCCCTGAGCTGGCCCTGGTGGGGTGTATGTGTCTCTAGAAGGCTGTTTGGGGTCTGCCTGGAACAGAGGACTCCTCAGCCACTGCCCGTGGGACACCTGTGGCACTAGGAAGCAGTTCTGGGCCCACCCAGAGCCCTGGAGCAGGGATCTCCTTGGCCACCTGTGGGGTACACAGCTCTAGCAAGCAGTTCTGGGACTTCCCGCAGAGGGGGGCTCCTCTTCCACCACCCGTGGGGTGTGCAAGGCTCTAGGAAGTAGTTCTGTGCCTGCCCAGATCAGGGGGAATCCTCTGTGGCCACCCCGCAGCCCAGAGGAGGTGTGTGGCTCTAGCAATCAGTTCTATGCCCACCCAGAGCCCTGGAGCAGGGATCTACTCTGCCACCCGTGGGGTGCGCAGGTCTAGCAAGCAGTTCTGGGCCACTCAGAGTGGGGGACTCGTCTGCTGCCACCCGTGGGGGTGCGCAAGGCTTTAGCAAGTGATTCTGCGCCTGCCCAGAGCAGGGGAAGTCCTCTGCTGCCACCTGCACCAGCAGGAGGTGTGTGGCTCTAGCAAGCAGTTTTGCGCCTGCCCAGAGCCCAGGAGCAGGGATCTACTCTGCCACCCGTGGGGTACGTGGCTCTAGCAAGCAGTTCTGGGTCCTCCCAGAGTGGGAGTTGTCCACCACCACCCATGTGCAAGGCTCTAGCAAGTACTTCTGTGGCTGCCTGAAGCAGGGGAACTCCACTCCAGCTACCCGCCGCCTGCAGGAGGCTTGTGGCTCTAGCAACCAGTTCTGGACCTGCCCAGAGCCCTGTGGCTTGGTTCTTCTCTGCCGCCCGTCAGATGTGCAGCTGTAGCAAGCAGTTCTGGGTCCTCCCAGAGTGGGGGACTTGTCTGCTGCCACCCACGGGGGTGTGCAAGGCTCTACCAGGTCGTTCTGTGTTTTCTTGGCTCAGGGGGCTTCACTGTGTCCACCTGCCACCCGCGGGAGGCGGGCAGCTCTAGCAAGCAGTTCTGGGGCCCGCTTTGTACTTGTATTTTATGTTCTTAAATGATCTTCCTTGGATTTACAGCTTGCTGAACTTCTTTCTGGGCTCAGCTCCCTGTCTTTGGCTTCATAGATTCTGATTCCAACTGGTTTTTCTTCCTTTGCTCAGGAGCCTCTGACCAGGGTTGCTACCAGTCGGCCATCTTCCCCCAGAAGTTTAATTTTTTCTGTAACAGCCCCACTGAATCTCACTATCTGTTGGGATTGGCACTTATATTTGGCACTAGTTTTCCACTGTTAGCTCTGAAATTACCAGGAGAGCTTGGAAAGAAAAAGACATGAAAACAACCTCTATAGATGTTGGAAACACACTCCTCATCTACTGAAGAAAATCTCCTAGAGTGGAGCTCAAGATTCCGCATCTTAACAGGTCTTCCAGGGTGTTCTTACAAAGAAGACACAGATAGCTTTTCAGTGGCATTTGGAAATTCCTGCCCTAGGATCTCATTGTTGCCCTTTGCATTTATGCCATGGAATCTTGCATTAAATGAAGGTCTTTTATAGGTATTGTTAATTATATACATAAGTGTCTCTGGAATAAGGTGGCAGAACCACCTGGTGTACCCAATAGCCGAATATGCTTGCCGTTTTAGAATCTCTCTGAAGATCATGATATAAACTTTGAGGACCATTAAACACCAACATAATATTTCTTAGCTATGCTCATGAATCTTAGTTCTTACACTGTATATGTTAAAATTGTATTACTTTCATCCTGACAAAAAACAACGTCTGTTCTCATGACAAGACATGGTTCTAAAATCATCCTCCTCTTTTGCCCTCCTCCCCCAGTAATTGTTATATTCACACTTTGGATAAAGAACCCAAGATAAGGGTTTAATTTGGATTAATAGGATAATTACTGTGTGACAAACGAATGCCAAATAATGTGGAGAACTGCTTTGTGAGGGAGTCCTTGGTTTGACAAAGGCTTGCTTTCAGGTGTGCAGTCTGAATTCCAAATCTCAGAAATATTTCCTGGGATCCTGATGAAATTTGTATTTAAACATATACTGCAAGCTTGCCATTTTCCTGGATATTTTTAAGAGTCAAGTTTAAGCTCTCAAGCAGAATCTTTCTATTATTCCTCAGGCTTTGCTGAGTCGCCAAATTATGACCTTGAACTTGTTGAATCCCCCCACAAAGATTTTTATTTAATGGGTTTTGGATGGGGCTCAAACAATAGTATCATATAAAAATTCCTCCACTGAATTTTAATATGTAGACAATTGAGAATTATTGTTCCAAACCCTCAAAATTTTTCAGAGTTGACACTATTTCACACACACACACACACACACACACACACACACAACACACTCCTCTGGACATCTTTTTCAGTCTTTTTCTTTTTTGTTTTCTTTCTTTCTCCAGGAAGAGGAGAAAGACCTAATTGTTGTTAAGCACAATAGCAATAGTTTTGTGTAAAAACTTTTCTAATGGAGAATTTGTGATATTAAATATCTTCTTGGGTCTTCTAGTTTCAGCTGTGACACATGAAGAACTTGGATTTTATCACTTCCATCATTTCAGTAAGAACAACTTGAAAACTCTAAAAGCAATGACTTTTCTTGAGCCTTTCAAATAACCTGTTTCAGGGTAAGTTACCACCCTGAAGTCTGGAGAAAGGGGCACATCCACAGACAGACAGACAGACAGACACAGGCTCTGTTTCCCTGAAGCAGAACCACTGAAACCATAAACTGATAGAAATATTATGCACAGGAGTCAAGATAGCAGGCGTGAGACTTCTAGCCTTAGAAAGATCTGCTTGCAAGGTTGGACCTTTGCTGGTATTTGGAACTTGGATTTCAGGAAGATTCTCATTATCCTCAAAACTGATAAAAGGGTTCATTGTGCTTAAACTGTTTATACAAACCATGTGGTTTATGCTGAATACCTGTCTTCCTTCTGGGAGTCAGGAATATTAGTATGTGCTATTCAGAAGTTGACCCCAATAAAAACTTTGGGCACTGAGTCTCTAATAAGCCTCCCTGGTAGATAACATTTAATATGCACTGTCACAACTTCTTGCTGTAAGAATTAACAGCAGGTTGTTTGTCTCCTCTGGGAGAGGACTCTGGGGAACTCGAGACTATTTTCCGTTAAATTCCATACTATACATCTCTTGTCCTTCATAATTTTGCTTTGTATCATTTTGCTATAGAAGATCATAATTGTATGATGATGTGCTGAGTCTTCTGGGTCCTCCTACTAAATCATCAAAACTGGGGTGATCTTGTGGATCTCAAACAGAACAATGAAATATTACATTGTTAAATTACAGGATGCTGAGTTTGGACAAGCACGATGAGGACAAACTCTTGAAAACCATTGCCTCTGGAGGGTTCTCACACTTTCATGGAGTTTATCTCCAGAAACATCACCCAGTTTTCACGCAAAAGTTCTGAGAAAGAGCTTCTTTTTGTTCAGGCAGGTAAACAGGAAGAAAATTCTTTGTGAAATATACTCAAAGTAGAACCAAATCCCAGTCTCTTGGGGACAGTCTTTGCCTGAGACTTATCTTGGAAAGGAGATTCCATTTCCCTTCAGCCTCCTTGCTTTACCTAAGGGTGTGAGTATCCAGTTGGAGCCAGAGCTTCAAGGACTTAGATTAAGAACGCATTTTAAGAAAATGCTGTAACAGATATGGACACTAGAATTTGGGTACTAGAAAGGAAAAAACTATACCCCTGGAGAGACAACTATGGAGAATGCAGCCTCCAGATACAGGCCCACTGAAAGACTGTGATTTAATAGGAAAATTTTATAATGCTCCCTATTTTCCAGACTGCCAAAAACTAGGACTACATTATAAACACAATGGATTATGGAAAGAAAGCAAGATACAAACTCTAATAAGAATTACTTAGGAGAACCCAAAGTCAAGAGGAAATAAAAACAAGTGTATTATAGCAACTTGAAGCCTCTGGCAACTAGAGCTGCAGTAAATATTAAACAGCCCACTCACTAATCAGATTAACAAGTATTCTCACATTGAAATGCTATTTATCTTGATGACACAATATGTCTAGCTTTTAACAAAAATTACAAGACGGGCAGTGCCTGTGGCTCAGTGAGTAGGGTGCCGTCCCATATATCCAGGGTGGTGGATTCAAATCCAGCCCTGCCAAACTGCAACAACAACAACAATTTTTTTGTCCCTACCATTGTCCATTTTTTTGTCACTACCAAAAAAAAAAAAAATTACAAGGCACACATAAAGGACAAAAATGGAAGAGACAAAGCAATTATCAGAATGAGACTCAGATATGACAGAATACTAAAATTATTAGCTAGGGAACTTTAAATGACTATGATTAATTGTTAAGGTCTCTAATAAAAAAAAGTAAGTAATAGGGAAAATTAGTTAATAAAAGGAGACAAATGGAAAGATTAGAAAATAATGCAGAAGAAATGCTAGAAATAAAAAATGCTATAACATATATGAACAATGCCTTTGATCGGATCATTATCAGATTATCCTCAATAATGAAATGCATCAAACAAAGATCCAGGAAACTCAGAGAATAACAAGCAGATTAAGTAGCAGCACACATGAATAAACACACACACACTCCTAGGTGTGCCACATTTAAACTTCAAAACCCGGAGACAATGAGAAAATTTTGAGGGAGGAGAAAAGACTTCACTTACAGAAAAATAAGGATAAGAATTGTGACAGACACCTCAAAAATGATGCAACAAGAAGAAAGTAGTGTGAAATTTTTAATGACCTGAAAGAAAAAAATCTGAATTATATGCAGTGAAATTCTCCTTCAAAAATAAAGGAGTAATAAAGATTTACTAAGAAAAATAAAAATTGCCCAAATTCTTTATAGATAAACTTTCCTTACAAGGAATCTCAACATACAGTTTTCAGACAGAGAAAAAATGAAATAGCTCAAAATTTTGGATCTCCATAAGGAAAGAAAGAGCATAAAATAAGGACCAAATAAAATTAAAAGATTATTAAGCAAAGTAAAAATAGTATCAATGTATTAGGTAGTTACAGCATATGAGTAAATTAAGTGAATGGCAACAATGTCCTAGGAAACAGGAGGGAATATTTAGGAACAGCATTATAAGACATGTGCACTACACAGAAAATAATATTGTGTTATTTGAAGCAGAATTATATTAGTCATAAATTATATTAGTCAGAATTTGAAGCAGCAAACTCTAGGACTCACTAACAGTTTAAACATAAATGTAGTTGGTAAGCTAAGAGAGGAACCATAAAATGTTAGATTAAAGCCAGAGAAGGCAGAAAAAAAATGAAGAGAAACACAAAACAAAGAAAAATACAGTGACTAGAAAGCAATAAAAAGCATATTAATAATCACTTTAGATGTAAATAGCATACATTTACCAATTTAAAAGCAAAGAACATTTTAAATAATAAATATAATTGATATGTTAAGAGAGGAAATATAAAATGTTAGATTAAAACTGGAGTGAACTCTAGAATAAACAGACCTAAGAGACATTTACAGAGCACTGTACCCCACAATGCCTGAATATACATTTGTCTCTTCAGCACACGAAACATTTGGTAAGACTGATCACATTCTAGGCCACAAAACATTTCTCAAAATATATGAGAAATAGAAATTATACCTCACATTTATACTCGCAGACTACAGTGGAATAAAACTAGAAATAATGGAAACATTCATGCCAACAAAGTCACAAAAACGACTCAACCTAATGCTGAGTGATAGTTGGGTCAATGGAAAGATACAGATGGAAATAAAAATATTCTTTAAAAAATGACAATGGGGAAATAAGTTATCAAAATTTGTGTGATATAGCAAAAAACTCACAGCCTTAAATGGCCACGTCCAAAAGACTGAATGTTCACAAATCAGCAATGTAATAAATCATTTCAAAGAATTAGAAAAGGAAGAATAGACCAATCCCAAACCCAGCAGAAGAAAAGAAATAACCAAGATCAGAGCAGAACTAACCAAGATTGAGAAATAAAGGATTGTTCAGAAGATTAATGAAGCAAATATGTTGTTCTTTGAAAAGATAAGCAAACAAACAACCCAATAAACAAAAAAAAAAGCATCTGAGAAAATTCAACATCAATTCATTGTAAAAATTATCAGGAAACTAGGAATACAGGAAAAGTTCTTCAACTTGATCAAGTGAATAAGTGGAAACTCATTGCTAAGCAAATACTCAATGAGACTAGAAGTTTTTGCCTGAAGACTAGAAACAAGACAAGGATATTCTCTCTCACTAACCACTACTGTTCAAAACTGTTGTGCAAGGATTAATGTAAAGGAACAAGAATAATAAAAGGTATGTAGTTTTGGAAGAAAGAAATAAAAGTGTCTTATTTACCAATGACAAGTGTGTCTCTGTAAACATTTCAAATAATCTACAGTAATACTGTTGCAGTCTAGCTGTTCTCATAAATTCCAGGAGTATCATGATAGATTATTTGGAATTTTTACAGAGAGAAGTGACAAAAAGCCAGCTAAGTGGAAAAAAAAGAGCCAATCTGAAAAATATAGGGTGCAGTTTGAATTATGTAACTCAAGTAAAAGGCAAAACAATAAATACATTAACAAATTAGCAGTTCCAAAGGATACAGATGAATCCTTAGTAATGAAACTCAATGCATATAAAAATTTTTAAAAATAATTAAAAAAGCTTTTAGGATACTGAAACACTGGAGGATCCCATGATGAAAGATGAAACTATATGCTGGAGGTGGTGGGTTCAAACCCAGCCCCAGCCAAAAACTGCAAAAAAAAAAAAAAGAAAGAAAGAAAAAAGAAAGATGAAACTATATTACAAATACATGAAATCACCTTACCAAAAGGGGTAATAACTAAGTAACTCTGGGGAGGAGGGGAGTCTGTAAAACAAAAGGCAAAAGAACCTTGACATTGCATTGTACTCTAATTGATAGGGCTGTTTCCCACAGGAATATGGGTAAATAATTCTGAAACCACTACACATAGTACTGGCCATGAACAATTAGTTAAGTGGATGGTAGGTGGTTGAAAGTGGAAAGCAGCGGGTTCCAGACAAACAAGGGGATGAACCTGGAATGACCCACATGGTAACATATTTGACTTGGAGACATCAATGCAACTCAAGTATTCTTAAGTCTGTCGGGGTCTCACCCTGAGAGCAGGGTCCACTGAGACCTCTGGAAACTGGCAGTGACGGACTGAAGAAATATAGAGTTGGACGTGACAGTAAAGAAAGACAGGAGGCATAGAGTAGAATTAAAAGCAGGAGTACAGGGGTCCACTGCCCCATTGTGGGATTCTGGCAATGGCCCAGAGTGTTGGCTCCACTCTGATTTTATTGAAGTCTATTTGCCCAGAGGGTAAAGTGAGGTAGGAAACAAACAGCAGTTTCACAGATTGCTGATATCAGCTTCTATTGTTATGATTATTAACCTTAAGGGTGGCCTTCAGTAATCTGAAATCTGAGCCTTGTATTGGGAGAGCCTCCTGCTTGAGGTCACACACATAGATTTCTAGGGAGGTGTTAAGCCCCGCTAGTTCTCTGTGGAGTAAAACGCCACCAGCGTTAATCCCCGCTGAGGGATCAGTGGGAGGGAGGCATTTTCCTCCCACCACCACCACAGAGGATTTTCCTCTGCCGTAAGGGATATAAGTTCTTCTGCCCATATCTCAGAGCTCCAGCTACTCCCTTGGTCTCTGCCCCAGGCAAATGCAAATCTCCACAATGGGTATCTGCTTTGCCTGTTTAATGGGCAGGAAATGCCCTAGAAGATATAGGTTTTTCTAGGACTTGTCATAGACTTTTCTATGGCCATTATTTTCCTCAGAGTGCTCACAGACCCAGCAGGGTGTTTGTAAGCTATATCCCCAACAAACTAGAATTTTAGAAAAGGCAGGAAGCTTGCTAGCCATGACTAGCTTAAACGTAAACTAGCTGACTTTTCTTTGTTCTGACTCACTCAGCTAACTTTGTAGTGCTCCTCTTTTTCTGGAGATGCTTTCCTTTGCATTCTCCCAATGGAGTCCATATTGCTTAGTAATAGACATGGTCATGCATTGCGATATTTATAGCTATGTGTATTTAACACAGGTTAGTAGATACATCTATGTTTCTTTGCTCTAATGCCTCCTGAGAGGGTCTCATGCTATAGTAACAAGCATACCTAACACTCTACCTAACATTAGATCTTGGTTTCTAATGCCATTTCCCAGTTTAAAAAAGAAAAAAAAAAGCTGGAGTTTCTTGGAGAACTGGCTGACTGTGGGACAGGAAATAGAAATATGCAAAATGAACCTGGAGCACCAGAAAGTAAGAGATGACTGAATAAATAATTAAACACACACGCACTTCGATGGGGAGATATTAGCAGCATACAGGAAACAACTGAAACAGCTCCCAATGCCTAAAGCTGGAACAAATTTGAGGAATAAAATAAAGTAGCATTGTATAACAACCCAAAGTATAAAGTAATTATACAGGAGTTGATACTGATATAAATAAATGATTGGATAAATAGTGGAGAATGGACAAATCTCCTTTGTGGAAGAATGCCAAATAATTTATGCAGATGTTCCCCCTTCAAGGAGATGAAACATAATTTCTCTCTCTCTTTTTTTTTTTTTTTTTTTTTTTTTTTGCAGTTTTGGCTGGAGCTGGGTTTGAACCCACCACCTCTGTCATATGGGGCCGGCGCCCTACTCCTTTGAGCCACAGGCATCACCCAATTCCTCATATTGTAAGTGTAGGTTGTACATAGTAATTTTCTTTTAAAGAGTGCACTATGGAAAGTGATACATTGGAGTAACCACGGTGAAGAAACGGACAAACACTACTTCAGACAGGTGATTAGAATTAACATCAACAATGACAGAGATGACCTAATACATGGTGGGGGTAGGGGAATGAGGGTGTGGGTAGAGGAGAGGAGGGCAGGGATTCAGGGGTCATAGTGTATGGTACATCTCTTGGGGGCAGGACACAATTACAAGAGGGACTCTACCTCACAAATGTAATCAGTGTAACCTAATTCTTTGTTCCCTCAATGAATCCCAAACAATTAAAAAAAAAATGACAGGCCATTCAGACAGGATATGATGAGATACAAATGGTACCTTAGCTAATTTATCTCTGTGTTCTTCTTACCCCAAACATATAACCTCAGGCTAAAAAAAAATACATAAATAAATAAGGCAAATCCCAAATGAAAGATATTCTACAAAATATCTGAGCATTAATCCTCAGAACTGTCAAGATCATCACGAAAAAGCAATGTCTAAGAAATTGTCACAGCCAAGAAGAGCCCAAGGAGACATGACAAAGTGTCTCATGGTATCTTGGATGGACAGAAATAGGGCATTAGGCTACACCTAGTTTAACACATACGTGAACTCTCAAAAAATGCTATCAATCACCAGTCACTCATTTTATTTTTTCCATTCATTTTTATTTAGTTGCATCATCAGCTGTGAATTAATCTCAGGCCACACCTCTTCTACTACCTTTGGATACCAGACAGTCTATACCAGGGGGCCTCAAACTTTTTAAACAGGGGGCCAGTTCATGGCCTCTCAGACAATTGGTGGGCTGGACTGTGGGCCCTGAGACAAGGCAGCTGCTAAGCAGGACAGGCAGCATCAGCAAAAACACCCAGTGGGTTGGATAAATGTCCTAGGAGGGCCGCATGTGGCCCGAGGGCTGTAGTTGGACGACTTGCCTATTCTTTAAGTGTCTTGCCTAACACTAGTTAAACAAGGTCTTTTAAGCTGCCAATTGAAGTCTTCAGTATAACTAGATTTGAGGTCTCATGGAAACCAGGCCTTAATCCATCTTGGAAAAGGAGACCAGGATTGGCTTCTGAGGCTGTCATATTCATATTGTTACTGACAGATATCTAGGATTTAAACAGGGTTTGGACCTGGCTGTAGGAGGGTATAGATTGTTCTGGTAAACAGCATATCTTTTTCAGAATTATTAATTTATGAGAACATACTAGTTTTCCCTCCCATGGTTGGAGCCTCACCTCTCTGCTATGCAAGTTAATTTGACCAGAGCCATTAATCTCTTTTCCAGGCAGCATGTTAAAAGCAAACAATTGGTTCTGTAAGTGATAGCATGCTACTTGGAATATTAGTAAACATCTTAGGAGCTTATGGTCCATTATTATCTTTAAGAAATTAAAATCCATCAATTCACTCTGCAAATATTTATTGAACATTTCCTATATTCAAAACTCTTCACTAAGCATTGGGATCTTTCAAAGTGAAAACTCCCTTGTCTTTCTTCTAATTTTTGTAATATAGCTTCAAGAACCAAGAAATGTTCTTAACTCAAGGCACTATACAGTTAGTCCTACAGCACTGCAAACTTCCTAAGACCAACATGGGGCAGACTGGGATGATTAGAAAAGCCTTCCTTGAATTGGTCAAGTTAGGCTTGGGTTCATACTCATGACTTGTGTTGCTGTCTCCAACTCAAATACATTACTCTGTGGACCTCCAGGATGCCAATAAATGGAACCAGTAGAACCACAATCCCCACCTTTTCGGCACCAGGGATTAGTTTCACGAAAGACAATTTTTCCATGGACTGGGAGTTGGGGAGATGGTTTCAGGATGACCCAAGAGTATTACATTTATTGTGCACTTTATTTCTATTATAATTACATTGTAAAATATCATTAAATAATTATATAAGTCACATAATTCAGAACCAGTGGGAGCCTTAAGCTTATTTTCCTGCAACCAGATGGTCTATGGTTGGATTCTGACTTATCTAATCTGAAGCTTGCCATCAGATGCAGCTGTACAATTGAAGTACAGCTCACATTCTACTATAAAGCCTGCCCCCACATGCATCTTGTCACTTGTCACTAGCTGATAGAATTTTGATGAGTCTACAAGCAATTGATTTATCTTGGTCTCTGTGCAGTCAAACCTCTCTGCTGAAGATAATCTGTACTTGCAACCTCCCTCCATGTTAGCATGCCACATCTATTCCACTGCAAAACATCAGGCATTAGATTCTCATAAGGAACACACAGACTAGATCCCTCCCACGGGCAGTTTACAGTAGTATTCCTGCTCCTGTGAGAACTAATGGCACGGCTGATCTGACAGGAGGTGGAGCTCAGGCTATAATGCAGGGGTGGGGAATGGTTGTAAGTAAGGATGACACTTCACAGGTTGCTCACTTGCTGCTGTGCAGCTCTATTCCTAATAGTCCTCAGCCCATGGTGTTGGGGACCACAGCAGTAAAAGACGTCATCTAGGACACTGGTTCTCTACCTTCCTAATGCCTCCTAATGCTGCAACCCTTTAATACAGTTCCTCATGTTGTGGTGACCCCCAACTATAAAATTATTTTCGTTGCCACTTCGTAACTGTAATTTGTTACTGTTATGAATCGTAATATAAACATCTGATATGCAAGATGTATTTTCATGGTTACAAAGGGGTCACAACCCACAGGTTGAGACCTGCTGCTACAGGGGGAGTGAATGGAAAAGGCAGGTGGCAAAATAGGATAAACATTTTGGAGGAAGGAAATTGGCGCTGTTTGCTTGAGTTAGGAAGGGGAGAACACATTGCAGAGATTGTAAATGCACAAAAAAGGAGTTTAAATTTTATTTGGTAGGCAATGAGAAGCCACTGGAAGGAGCCATTTGTGATTATAAAAGTACCACGATCAGAGTGATAATTATGAAAAACCATTCCGGCATTAATGTGCAGAACAAGTGGAAAGAGAATTTGGAGGCAGCCAACCAGGAGCCTAAGGTGAGAGCCTGAATAAAAGCAAAAACTATGTGATATTAGGAAGGGAAAAAAATGATATGAGAAAGACAAGGTAATTACAAATGAAATGTCAAGCCTGGATGACCACATTGGTTATGTTGTCCTAACCAGAAATCAGCCGGTAAGAAAATTTGAACTGCCAAAGAAAAGAGAATGGAGGCAGAGTTTCTGCAGATAGGTCCTGAAGCCTGACACCCAGATAATTAAACTTCCCAGCTGATACTTCTCCGATTAATTTTTCAGCTGAAGAGCATTAGTTGAGTTATGAAAGGGGTGCGTGTGCACATCTTTTTCCAGCCTCCACATTTGCCATCAATGATCCTGATCAACTGTGATATATCTCATTGAATATACCCGTTGCCACCAAAGGAACACATCCCTTTGAGTCCAGTAGCCAGCTCTGGTTCCTCAAACCACTAGTTAGTTGGATATTCAAAAGGTGAATACCCTTTGATTGCACATGGAATTCGAACTACCCATTACAAAATGCCAATTCCAAATAACAGTGGCTTGAAGATGGGTCATGTCACATGATTTTTGTGCTACAGATACTTAAAGGGAAAAGTAAGGAGGTGAAAAATGAAAATGTTTGCTTTTCTGACGCTAATGGACTAGCCCCCACCCCAAGAGAACTAATGGCAGAGGAGAATCAGAAGATATTCCCAGAGATCTGAAAGTGCAAACGTAGAGGCTGCTGGACACTTCGGCATTTCTTTAAAGTTTTATATTTTATTTCTAGAATTATTCTGAATTTTGGTCTTCTGTTTAACATCTGCAGATCACAGTGCCCCCATGGCTGTGTTCAGACCCCTGTATAATAAGCTTGAGTAGAATTTTTTTTTTTCCAGAAGCAGATAAGTGTGGAAAAACAGCAGATTTTATATCTACCAAGCTCACCCTAAGGACAAGTGGGAATTTGAAAACCAGCTGGACCTAAACATGCTGAACCTCTAAACCAACCCGAGGTAAACAGACCCTCCAGTGCAGTCAGCTCTTTCCCACATTCTGGGAGAGAGAAATACCAAGGCCTTCGGAGAGTGACTGGTCAATCTTGAAGTAATCACAGCCTAGCTGTTTGCAACAAGGGAGCCAAACTTTTTCTAATTCCATTAACATTTCCCTCCATCCAAATATGAAAAATGGGCCCATTTATTATTTATTATCTTCGCATTTGATATTTCACCTGCTGCCAACACAGCTAAGCCCAGCCAAGTTTCCTCCGTGGCTGGCCTGGAGGCAGATGATCCCAGCGAAGCATAATCACACCCAGGGAAGCAGATGGGTAACCTTTCTCTCGCCTGTTCTCCAGACTAGAGAACAGATAGCCAAACTCTTTGGGTGGCCCAGCCTCTTTGCTTCTATAAATTATAATATATATTTTTCCGACTGAGGGTCTGTTTCTCAAAAACATCGATCACACATTTGTCAAACACCATCTTTCATGCATTATGCCTGAGCAGCCCGTTTTCCTGTTATCTGCAATCTCTAACATGATACCCCTCCCCCCAACGGACCTCCCCTCAAAATAACTTGGTGTGAACTTTTTCCATTGCTTTTTTGCCTCCTCCTTTGCAGCCATGTGTTTGAAATATGTTGGAGATATTGTCACATTTCACATTTTAAATATCACGGGGACAGGCCAATTCTATGATATTTTAAGTGCCCTCATTATAAAACATATGGTCAGGGGGGTGGGGATAAGGAGGTAGGGAAAGAAATAGGGCCAATGTAATATTTTCCCAAGGTGGGGGTGGGGAACATGACCTGCACGATGCAAGAATCTATGTACGCCGCAACCGAAATACCATCTGTTTCTATTCAAATTATCATCTCAAAATGATGACTTCTTTGCATATGCCATAATGTATAGGATTCAAGGGCCAAAACACATCACAGTGTTTGCAAGCAACTGATCCAGTTGCTGGTAAAGCTGTGGCAATTAAAAAAAAATAGAAAAGAAAAACAAAGAAAATCTTGTATTTGTTGTGTTCACATTTTTGCTTCTTTTGAAAACAGAGGTACTGTTATGACAGAGACAAATGACAACCCCATTACTCACTGCTTAGTTCATTTATTTATTCTTTCGTTCATTCAGTAGCTAGTTCATGTGTTTTTTTAATGACACACAATGTGTGGAGATGGGGAGAGAGAGATGAGAAGAGAGTGATTAGACTGTTAAATTATAAATGATAAGGCCAGTTGGAAAAGTTAGCACAATTGTGACAAAATGTTCTGGGGTTTGGGGGGTTTTTTTTGTTTTTTTTTTTTTGGTGGGGAGGGTATGATATTGTTTAGTGATAAGTAAATCTTTTTATAGGAGGCTACTTCCAAGCTGATTGAAGTATTAAGTAAGATTTAGTTATACGAAGTAGATGTTGAAGTCCCTGGGCTTCGGAAGCAGACTATGGAATGATACAGAAGTGCCAGGGAGCACAGGCTATAAGAACTCCTTATGGCTGGAAGGTAGACGGGAAGAAACATGAAGGATGGAGGTAGACGGGGTGGTCAGTGCAACTCCCAACGAGCCCACCTCTATGGAGGGCCCAGGAGAAGTTTTAACAGCTAACACCTGATTTCCTACTAGGAAAACAAACTATTTTGGATTGGAACAACATCTTGCTGAGCACTTAGTATGGAAATAGACTACAAAAGCCTGTGTGTCACATGCAGACTATTTCCAAAACATCTGCTTTGAGTAAGATGCAGGGAATACGTCTGCTTATTACCCTGGCAAGGGTGTGCAGGAGCGGGGAATAGAGAGAAACAGGAGGGAGGCTTAAGTGGATGGCAGGGTAGGGGACCTCAAAGGCAAAGGGCCAAGGGAGGAACTCCAGGTGGCAGGGAGAACAGAAAGGATTTTAGAGAAAAAGACCATCTAATATTGGATTATTATGCTTGCTTTGCCATGCCCAAGTGTTTCCCCCAAACTCTCTTTTCAGCTTCTTCATAAAATCTTCTGCAATCCTGCATATTTCTATGGTGTGTTAGATCTTCTTTGGAAGAAATTAGTAAAGAGATGGGGTTTCTTGTCTGAAACAATATGGCATACTGAAGCGATCACAAGGAAGAGGGCAAACATGATCCTATATAAGGCCTCCAGGAATTAAAAAGTGAAATGATGGGATGGATGGGCTTTGAACTTTGAGAAGGTGTGTGAATGGGGTTTCAAGCCCATCTCACTAAATTTTCAGGTCGTTGGAAGCATCTTAGCTGACGTCTAGTTTATGTCAGCAAAGATTTAACTGTGATAGCTATAGTTAGGAATAAACAGATGAAGAAGATCGGGTCCTTACTATAGAATTTACAGTCAGCTTGGAAAGACGTTCACATGTGTAAGAGGGCAGTGAGGAAACTCTGAACTAGTCAGCTGCATTCATCCTCAGTGGGGCCATCTGACCATTTTCTCTCTGACACTCCAAGAACCATCTGCAAAGTACAAAATAAGAGACTGACTACTCTTGGGCTTTGGGCAATGATCATTGCAAGCTACAAAATAACCATCAACAAATGAAGATTTTTCCATCACTCTGGACTTAAGTTTCAGGCAATCCTCTTTCTACCTATGTATTTTTTTTTTCTCTCACACTGCACTCTAAGATGTCAGAGTGCCTTGTGAATATGTGTTCCCTGGAATTCTCAGCACTATGCTCTGTGTCCTCACGAGCTGGCCAAAATATCAATGATCTTGTATTCTGTGCATTCTTTAAAAATATCTGTTAAATTAATAAATGTATGAATGAATTTTCATGGATTTAGATTTCTCCAAAGGAACTGCCTAAGATAACATTTCTCAGGGGGTACATATATTTTTAGCACATTCAAATCTGAGTAAATTCTTTAAAAAAATTTTTTTTTGTTATTTAAGAATGTTACAGGGGTAGATTTTGGTAACATGTATTACTTTTGTACAGTTTGAGTCAAGGTTATAATTGCATACATCCCCCAGATAAGGTGCATTGTGCCCATTAAATATTCCTAATTAACCAGTAAATTCTTATACTTGTGTTTTGCAGAATATTAAAACAAATTAAAGCATATATGATCAGAGAATGTCACCAATAAAAGCCATCAGTTCTCAGCTATTTCACAATCCATCATTCCGTTTATTCCTCAATGATATCTCTGTGGGGTGGACAACATCATTCCTCTTTTCTAATGAGGATGTTGAAGTCTATTGACAATAATCTCCAGAATTGGTACTCAGATTCCTTTGATGCCTTCCCAGGGCCCAGACAACCCTGCTGGAATGAGGGTGAGCTGAGAGTTCTGTGATTACTCAGCATTGCTTCACTCTACAATGTGAAGTTAGGCAAGTCACCCCTAATCCACACTGCCCCTACCTCCTCTCTCAACTCTGCATCCCTCTTCTTGTAGCTCTGGCACCTCAAGAGATCTGGCACCTCCTGACCTCCATTTCAGACATAGCCTGGTTTCTGAGACCACTATTTCTTGCCTGCCAAAGTAATATTTTAATAACTGGGAGCTCATTCAGTCATTCCTATATCAGACACATTTCTGGGTAACTTCTCTTTGCTGAGCACTCTTCTAAGTTTGGAAGCTACAAACTTAGCTTTTTTGTAGCCAAAACAAGAGTCCTGTGTTTAAGATTCATTCTGGTGCCTGGTCACATGGGAGCATCTAAGTTCCCCAGATGACAGGCAGGGAGGTAGGATGGGGAATACAGGGACTTCTGCATTCAAAATTCTGTTTCTACTACCTATTATCTGGTGGGGTGAAGAACAAGTCACTTTATGTGTCTGTGTTTCCATCTGTAAATGAAGGGTTCCAGCCTCCCAGGGTATAATAGCATTGTTAGAGTTCCTAGAAAATGGCCAGTATAAAATGGGTGTGGATGGCAGCTGTGTAATTCCAAAGCCTCCTTTCCAGGGGCTGTGAGGACTCTTCTTTTGGAAGCCACATTTCCTTCTGAGCACCAGCCCTTGTACAAACGTTGCTGCCTCCCCTCCTTCCTGGTTTCCCCACTCTCTCTTGTCCCCATTGGAGTCATTCTTCACTTGTATTTAGAGTGATACTTTAGAAACATGTGCTTGATCATGCCACCTTTGTGACTAAACCCTTCTATAGGTTCCCGTTTTCTTGGAGTGAAATTTAAGCAACTCACCATGTGTCCCCTGCCCACCCTTCCTAAGCTCATGCCGGGTCCTACACACCTTTTCTCAGTTTGCTGTAGCCCTTCTTGTCTTGTTGTCCTTCTGAACGTCAAGTCCATTTCTGTCTTTGTGTGTTTACATAGCTTTGCCTGCTGTCAGAAATGCTATGTCCCCTAGATTTTTACCCTACTGGTTCTTAGCAAAAATATTACCTACTTACAGAGCCCTTTACTTACCACATAATCTAAAATACCTCCATCTACACTCACATCTGTAATTCTAGCACTCTGGGAGGTGAGGCAGGTGGATCACCTGAGCTCATGAGTTTGAGACCAGCCTGAGCAAGGGTGAGATCCCATCTCTAAAAATAGCCAGGCATTGTGGTGGGTGCCTGTAGTCCCAGCTACACAGGAGGCTGAGGCAAGGGATCACTTGAACCTAAGAGTTTGAGGTTGCTGTGAACTATGACACCACAGCACTCTACCAAGAGTAACAAACTGAGACAAATAAAAATAAAATGAAATAAAATATAATACCCCATCTTTAATCACTCACTTGTTTCTACTCTGTAAAATTATATCAACAACCAACAAGATTCTGTCTGGTGACTTCTGTCTCTCCAGTGTCTAGGACAGTGCTCTGTCTTCAGCCAGTATGTCTGAATGACCCTATAGAAGATGCTTCTCATTTTGAATACCTTGCAGGGCTGCTGGACAAGATTTTACACCAGCTTGCCTAAATTTAGCACACACTTAGCTTTAACTCTCTTGAAAGAGACACAACTAAGCTAGTTAAGAATAGGCAGCTATAACTGTCTCCAAAACACATTCATAAGCAAGGATGCTCTCTTTATTAAAAGAGGCCCCTTTGGGTCTTGCCTGGGGAACAGTTTCATAAGGACAAGTGGGTGGATGGCCTGATGACACAGGCCATTCTCTGTAAGCAAGTTTCCAGAAAGGCACACAAGATATCAGCAGATCACCATCCACCTTCCTCCTACCCCCTCCGCCGGCTCTCCCAGACCGTTTGAGGAGTTGCCCAGGTTGTCATCCCATCACCCCCTAGTTGCTTTCCTCCGCTCCCTCGAGCTACTGTTCAATCTTTCCCAACATAATTACCATCTCGTTAATAAGTGCGAGATGAGTGGGGACGCATAGTCGGGGCTCCATTCTGCCACCTCCCTGAGTGCTGGCTGGGAGTGAATGGGAAACATGGATGTTCGTTTGGGCTGCCGCCCCGGGAACTCCAAGGCCCACCAGATAATGGGTTTTCTCTTCAGTGGTTGTTGCTTACAGAGATGGCACAAGAAACTGGGTGGAGGAAGGCGGGGCTGTGACCCCACCTTGGTCCCCAGGCTGAGCCCCATTTGCCGTAATCGTGCTTTCCCAAACACCACAGAAAGAACGCAGCTAATCCCTCTGATAACTTCTTTCTAGCCCTGAAAAGGACCCCCTTGCCCGATGCTGCCTTCTCACCCTCCCCAGGCCCATGCTTCCCGGTGAATGCGACCCTTCCCAGGTGTTGGTGCTGGCCTGCAATCCTGACTCTCAGTGGTGTTTATTATCAGCCAGCAACTCCTACCTGCAAATCAGAGTTGGAGGCTGGGACAGGAAGGCAGAGGCGGATTAAGGGGTCTTTCCTCACGCAGAGGGCTGAGCCCAGCAGAAAGGCTGCTCTGGAGGACCAGCCGGCTTTAGAAACTGGAAGTCTTTGCTACTTGATGCATTTTTGTAACACCTTAGCATGAATATTTATTTCAGCAACAGCACAAGGGCTTCAACTAGAATAGTAGGGCTATCAGTGGTTTGGTGATTCCTTAATTTCACCTGAAACGGAATGGGGCACAGCCCTAGGCGTGGGCGTGGGGGAAGGGGTGGAGCCGGAGCGGAGTGGGTGTGGCTTCTCCTCCGCCTGAAGCAGAAAGAGACCTGGTGGGATCACAGGCAGAAAAGGCAGACCCAGGGCCACCAGCTCCATTTTAATCACCGGAGTGCCCTTTCTTTCTTTTATCTTCCTTTCCTTTCTCCATACAGCTGAGCTCTGCACAACGCTTGGAAAGGGGCATGGCAGGAACGAGGCAAACCTCGTTTCATGCCATGAATTACTCCCTGGGGCTCTTTTAAATATTAATCTGCACCAGGTTATTAATCGTTAGGAAGGCAGCAACGGAACGGGCCACACAGGTCCCGTCTTCAGTCACAGAGATCCCAGGATACTGAAAAACAGAGGAAAAATTATTAGAGAACCACCTACGACGATGCTTTCACTTGTCGCCTCCTCCTTTCTGTCCGGGGACTAGCAGGGACTGTGCTAACACTCTGGCCCCCAGCGTGCGAAATTAAAGGAGAAAAGGTAGATGCTTTGAACACAGTGAAGCCTCGCTTATTTGAAAAGAAGGGGTGAAGGTCAGTGTAGAGAAGTGGAAAGCTCGAACTCAGACTAATCTTAAAAATATCTATGGAGAGAGATCTATTCTATCTCTTTCAAGTATATAGAGTAACTTATAGTTGATGAGGCGTTGCGAAAAAGGAACCCTATGGGAGATTGGGTAAATATTTATTTATTCATTATTTGAAGCTTAGTGTTTATACATCAATCTCTGATTTAAAAAGCTGGCTGTAGGAGGGCTTTGGAAATTATTTTCTGATATAATTTCAAATCCATTCTTTTAGTCATTGAGGTTTGAAATTGTAGTGACATTTGACTTCTCCATTTGTATCATTTTTTTTTTTTTGCCCATTTGTCTTTTGCAAGAACTCTCATTAGTTGAGCGACTATAATGTGCCCAGCAGTTACTGTTTCTAATTTTGATCTTTACTAAATACTTCAAAGTAGATAATTTTAGGCCCACTTGACAAATAGGAAAAAACTACAATTCCTGGGCATTAAATGCTTTGTTTTAGGTCACAAGGTTCATGTAAAAATAGGCAAAATAAATCCAATAACATGCTACCTTCTTTTTCCTCCTTCATAGACTTGCTGAGTCTATATATCAGAGCTATGCTAATCTAAGTGTAATATATCTGGATTTTACTAGGAATTTAGTACATTTTCCTATTAAAATGTATAGAAAATATGTATAGAAATTTTTAATTTCCTATTAAATGTATAGAAAATTAATTAAGAGCTTAGAGTATTTGTTCCTGATAGAGCTGTCTCTTTGGTGGTTGCCCCAGTGGGTCACATCTACAACCAGTAGACCCAAACTACAGGTCTAGTTATGACTTCATCCTTAAGGGGTCAGAGATGCGCTCAGCCCCCTCATCTGGTGGTGACTGGCACTGAGCTGCCTTCCAGACTTAGGAGCCACTGTACCAGAGGTTAATCCTGAGTACCATACCAGGGGTGTCCAACCTGTGGCCCGTGGTCTGGAATGTTGATTGTTTCAGGCCTGTTTTGCTTGTCTGTGGTTGTTAGATGTCACAAAAAGTATGCATGGACCCTTTCTTCCCCTTCTCTCATTAGCTTTCATTAGCGTTTGTAGATTTAATGTGTGGCCCAAGACAACTCTTATTCTTCCAATTTGCAGCAAAGAAGAAAAAAGTTTGGACACTCCTGACTCTTCAGCATTCCCTATGTGGGCTCCATCTACACTTATTCTGTATATTCTTCCTATTTATTTGAACAATATCTGTCAGTAATTGGAATTCTTCACCAACTCTAATTTCCTGAACTAAATGCTTATACTTCTTGCCAGTTACCATTTCCCCCCAAAGCCAAAACATGACCTGTATTAAAAATTATCATTGGATGATCTTTTCTTAAAACAACAACAACAACAAGAAAAAAAACAAATCAGGCCTTTCAGGCCTATAACTTTTCTTGATTTGGTTCCATATTATTGACAATTCCAAGAAGCTTCTCCTTTGTGATCACTGCTGCCCAATCTCAGGATGTCTCATGTCCAAATCTACTTTTACTCTGACAAGACCCAAAGACCTATATCTTAATGGGTAGATTTTCATTTTAAAAGCATATGACTCTTGAATCATGGCTTTGGCCTAAGGTTGATGAACATTTTACTTTTGTTCTTAACTTGGATGAGGATATATGTGGCTCATTCAAACTGTGTCTGACACAGAGCTAGGGAAGAGACCTAAAAAGGGTTCAAAAAAATGTTCCAAAAGCTGAAACAATGGGCTGAATATAACATGATGAAATGTAACAGTTACAAATGTAAATTTAAACCTAAAACCACCAACAATTGAACACATGAATAATTGGGAGAAATTTATCAATAACACATGTGAAAAAGATGCAGGGGTTTTAATTGACTTTAAGTTCAATATGAGTCAACTGTGTCATAGTTGCCAAAATATTAATGCAATCTTAGGCAACAGAAACAGAATAGAATATGCTTTTTGGAGCAAGAGGCCCTCATTCCACTGCATTCCACTGAGCCAATGAGATCACACATGGAGTGTTGGGTTGGGTTCTGGGGAGAATTTAGATAGTGGAGGGACCTAGATCCATGTTATGTGAGGAATAATTGAAGGGATTCAAGGTATGAGTAGAATATGAGTAGAAGAAAATCATGACAAGCATCTTAAAATATCCAAAGATTGCAACATCTGAGAAGAAATTAGCGTTTTCCTATGCAATCCTATACATGGAAAATGGGAGAGTCTATAAGCAGTATGTAGGGGACAGTTTTATCATTCAAAATGTTCTTTCAATTTTTTTCATTGACAAAAAATCCTTGCATGTAGTTATCATGTACAACATGATGTTTTGAAATACATATACATTGTTGAATGGTTTAGACTGTTTTTAAATGTGATGAGCCGCATTCTGAAAATTATTTGTCAGTCAAAAAATTAAGCAGATGCTGGATGAGCACCTCTAGGGATTTACGAAGGAAATTTATGCTTTCAATAAATCAGGTCTGGACAAGAAGAACTGCAGTGTGAACATAGATGCCATGCAACTTGCACACTACTAGAAAAATCCTGAATCAGTTGTTATATTTTTCTGTGATTTCCTCTTGCCTTTCTAGATAAAATGAAAATTCTCTAAAGCCAGAGACAGGACCCTATCATATGCCTCTTCTCTTAATGTCTTCTTCTTTCCTTCTAGAGTGGCTCAGAAATAAACCCATGATAAATATATACTGATTGATAGCTAGTATTATTCATTTGTGTAACCAATATTTTTCTCCATGGAAGTATGAAGGTCTTTGATAGTCCATCTTATGCCATGATTGTCACATTTATGACCTGTGGCAATAGAGTTAACATTCTGTGACTCTTGTAAATCTCTATTTGTTTTTCTCATTTGAAAGCACTGAGGTTCTATCCCCAAAGATATCCAGTTCTGAGCAATAGGGGCATGCTGGGAAATCTCCCTATGCCTCAGTGTTCCTTTTGTGAAACAAAGGAAGGAGACTAGCAAGGTCCCTTTCAGTGCTGTCATTCTATGAATGTCGTCCTGTGGACAGCCTTAGGAGTTTTGATTATTTTGTCTTTTTCATACATTTCCTTCATCTCTCTCCTGTGTTTCTCCAATGACTTTGATAATATCAGCACTGAGCTGGATATGTTAGCATCAGATTCTGAGCATAGCATCTCAAGAACTCTTAAAGATTAAATATGTAGAGAATTATAAATATTTGAAATACCCTGGGGCTAGTGTATGTACTGTCTTGAAAAAGATCTTTTTGATCTAGTATCTTTTATTTGCTTGCTTGTAAGCTGGCTTTTTTACCCTCTGTTAGAGCATCAAACCCGTTGCAGCCTTTCAGGATGGTGAAAGGCCCTGGAAATAGTCACAGCACCCTAACTCCTGGATCCCCAAACTTAGTCGGTATTGAGGAAAAGAAAAACTCAGAAGCTCTGATACCTCATCAGAGTACAATACTAAGGTTTGCTTTTGCTGAGACCAAACAATCTTAACTGTTAACTATTAAGAGGCCCAAGCTCTGGCTTTAGCTTTGCTAAAACTTAGGAAAACTTTCTTCACTTAGGAAAGACTCCTAACCTTGTTCAAAACACATTTTCTAAGATGACGACTCATACATTTGACAAATATTTATTTTATGTTTTATTATCTATTTACTAATTCTTGATTTATTATAATTAAAATTGTGTTATCATAGCTCTACCACAGAGTTATTAACTTCCACAGATATAGTTTCTACATGATGCTAATTGAGGGCTTAATATTTCATCCTTTTTTCTTCTTTTCTTACTTTATTTCTTCCTTATGTCAGTTCTCCCTTTCTTTTCTCTTCGCTAAGTTTCCTCCCAAAATGCTTTCAGATGGCTTATAAAAAGGCATAGGAGAAAATTGTGATTTAAATAAAAAAAGAAGTTAAAAAAAATGAGACCTGGATAAATATACAAGAGAGTATATACAAAGAAGATATGAGAAACTTGGAGGGCATAGAGTGTATAGAGTAAGGAAGAATGTGTAGAAAATAGAGGATATGAGGATTCGAGGGCAGAAGCACACAAACTTCTTAGCAAATCACCACTACTCGTTCTGTTTTTTGTTTTGTTTTGTTTTGAGACACTCTTAGACCATCACTTAGGCTAGAGTACAGTGGCATGATCCTATCTCACTGTAACCTCAAACCCCTGGGCTCAAACAATCCCCCTACCTGGGACTACAGGCATGTGATACCACACCTGACTAATTTTTTCTTTGTTTTGGAGAGACAGAGTCTTGATATGCTACTTATGGCTGGTATCAAACTCCTGACCTCAAGCAGTTTTACCATCTTAGCCTCTCAAAGTACTAGAGTCACAGGCATGAGCCTCTGTGCCTGGCCATGTCCACAACTTTTTCTAGAGCAGCAGTTCTCAACCTGTGGGTCAAGATCCCTTTTTAACAATGAAAATACATGGTGGCATTAGGAAGGTTGAGAACTACTGTTCTAGAGTGTCACATTATGTTTTATAATGGAAAAGAAAGGAGAAAATAAGGAATTACATATTTCAGCATGCCTAGAAGCATGGTTACTACTGATCCTGGGGCCAAGAAGAAATAAAGAAAAGGCCATGTGTTGGTGTAGATTCGGTTCTCAACAACCTCACCCCTCAGAAAACCCAACAACGACAAAAAACACAGTTTTTCTAAAAGTACCTCTTTTATTATTTCTCCAAGTAGACACTGGCCATTATGCCAAATAGTGTTTCATTTAAAGGCATTTGTTATGGTAAGGATGGATGGTATGGAACAAAAGGAGATCAGGAAAGACATGGTCTCTCTAGTTGGCCAGCTTAACCAAAGAATGCATTTTTAATACAAAAGTAAATAGATAAACTACATATTTTGCAGAAAGTTTCCTGGTGTTACTATCAAAATAAGTACTGTGTAGAAATCAGGCTAATAACCTGATTAGGTTAATGCTCCTGACACAATGTCCATGCTTGCCCAGCCTGTCACGTAGGGCCCAACATTTTTCTTACACCAGTGTAAAAAAGTTAAGGAACATGATCTCACCATTCTTTATGCCAATGATCTCTTAAAACTTAAAAAAAAAATTAGAATCAAGCAAAGTTAATACTTATAAAAACTAAAACAATAACACCCTTGATGCACAAAATATAGAAAGCAAAAATATGGACATAAGAAGGTAAAACTTCACTATGATTTCACCTGCGTACCATTGCTCCTTATGTGTGTGTGTGAATATATATCTAGACTTTTTACTGTGTGTATAAATGCACAAAAACATAGCACATCTATTTATTTGATGCTAAGAAAATTAGAATTTCACAGAAAACATGATTATGCATTCCTATTCTTCCATTTTATTTTATAAGCATGTTTTATGCTAAGGGAATGAGCCAGGCACAGAAAGAAAAATATTACATGATTATTTCACTTATATGTGAAATCAAAAAATTAAAAAGTCAAATAGATGAAGATAGAGAATAAAACAGTGAGCAGCAGGGCTTAGAGTGAGGGAGGAGCTGTGGGGATACAAGTCAAAGGATGTATAGAAGTAGCTATGTAGGATTAGGTCTAGAGATCTAATGTACAACATAATGAGGACAATTAATAAGGTTATACTTTATTAGGGATGTTTGTTAAATAACTAGATTTTAGCTGCTTTCATTAGAAGAAAAGTGCTATGTGAGATGAGAGATATGTCAGTTTGCTTTGTTATGGTCACCACTTTACTATCAATATGTATCCCATAATATCATGTTGTAATTCTCAAATATACACAATAAGATTTGTTTTAGAAGAACAAGTTTATTGAAATTTTTAGAACCACATTTTAAATTTATGCACGATACTCCAACATAGGCTATCGTGTAGCTTCTTTAATTATTCCAACATTAGTATATATTTATGTTTTTAATTTTTATTATGTAAAACAGTCCTGTAATGATCACCATTGTTCATAATATGCATAAAATTGTGGTGTACATTAAATCACTTTTCATCTACAAGAAGGAAGACAGTAAGTAGGGTCTCAAGTTAACTAGGACAAGAGAACATGAAAGGAATTTCTTTTTTTTTTTCAAGACAAGTCTCACTCTGTTGCCCCTGGTCAGAGTGCTATAGCTCACAGCAACCTCAGACTCCTGGGTTTAAGCATACTCCTGCCTTAGCCTCCCCAGTAACTGGGACTGCAGGTGTTGACCACAACTCCTGGCTATGTTTTAGTAG